>JAFBJT010108405.1:7961-31856 GCA_016785325.1 Chascanopsetta lugubris
GTGCAAAACTACACACTGATCTGATACCATGTGTTTTCTCTGCAGTGTAAACTGCAGTTTTATGTGCACCGCCACTTCTATTCGATTTAGCTTAACATTTGTGCTAGCTGTGGCTAACGCTACACTACTGTGGTCAAATACAATGCTCTCTAGACGAGAGGAAGTGCTCACGTGCCAGAAAAGTTTAATACAATTGATGTGAGGAACTGATTGCAGGAGGTCATGGGTTCAGTTCCTGGCCTATTGAGACGTACGTCTGCAGAATGAAATTACAGGAATTGTCTGCAGACTTAGCTCACACCTACTCACAATCATTGAGCACCAGGTTCTGGGTTCGAGGTGCGACATCGATGCCAACATAAACAGGAAGTGGTGTGTTCTCCGCAGCGAGGACGACTTTATACACTTCAGTATAATGATGTGGTGTTACAGTTATGCCATAGAAATCCACAATTCATGACCACAAAATTTTACACACTGGACTTTTAAAATATGTTTTACTAGAAGTTGGAATTCAAATGCACTGGTATCAGAACACAGTTTTTATTTTGGAAGGGAACGTCGGTATTAGAACATCTCCGACCAGAGCAAAGCAGCCATGTGTCAAATATCTCTACTTCTCCACCAAGAGCTTGATATGATTGTTGTTGTTGTTGTTTACTGATCTCACACTTTCTTACCACTCAGTGCCATACTCGTACTTTCTACACGCTCCTGATGATGAGGATGATGATGATGATGATGATGTTTCATGTGTTACTCTTGTAAATAACTGAACAGTGACAAGTTGTAAATATACATCTTAATAAATGTGTTTCTTTCTATGCTTTGGTTTGTGATGTGGTGAGATTTAGCTTATAGATGTAACATTGCCTTGTTCAGTCTTCTCTTTTTTCAGCAGGGGCCCAAAGGGTCAGAGGTCATTCACTGATCCGTCCATGGGAACAGTGATAACCAGTGGAGGGTTTACTATGAACAGAAGTCACGTATGTCACACCAACACACCCAAACCAAGGAGGTCATCAGCCCATGGAAACTGGCTCTGATACACATTCATTATAATGGACATATGAGAACTTCACCTAAATAAATACGTAAATAGATGATCCAATGAAATACAATACATTAAATTATTTTTCATTAATATAATAATTACGAATAAATTAATAATTCGATTTTATTTTTATTTCATTTTATCCTATTTTATTTTGAATCATGACTGCTCACTGAAAGTAAAGCTAGATCCTCTCTACTGCCCTCTAGAGACTAGCTGCAGTATAGGTCATAAGTTTCATCTCATCCATGTTAGCAGTTGGGAACTACTAAGAACTACTAACAA
The DNA here is from genome assembly GCA_016785325.1 of Chascanopsetta lugubris. NCBI lineage: Eukaryota > Metazoa > Chordata > Actinopteri > Pleuronectiformes > Bothidae > Chascanopsetta > Chascanopsetta lugubris. Next base: position 9,301 of record JAFBJT010108405.1, read on the forward strand.
CTTTGATCTCACTGACATTTTGAAGTGATATTTGTCTCTGAATTCGTTTTTGACGTAATAAAAAAGGGATGGGAAGTCATGATCAATGGATACGATTTGTTTTTGTCTTCATCCCTGAACAGTTGCATGAGGTGCAGATGCATCGTCAGTTTAAAGTCTATTGACGGTGATGTGGTCACATCCCATCAAGGTACTCGCACAGTTACACACTCTCTTGTATTTCTTTCAGCTCATGTCATTATAATTAGTGTATTTAAAGTGACATTGATTAGTGTGTGTTATCAGTGACTGATTACAAACCTCCGGTCTGACCTTTGACCAGGTGCCTCAGTTTCAGTCCCGTCTCTTTTCCTGACTCCAAAACAACAACAGCAGCAGCAGCAGCAGCAGCAAACTGCTCCAAACGTTTCCATCTAAACCACATTTATTCACTGCAGTTTCATTGGTCAAATTATTCTCTGTTATTATTTTGACATTTCTGGAACAAAAATGATATTTAATGAGAGGTAATCTCACAAATGTATCTCTCTTATCAACAAGTCTTTAAATTTTTTAAAGGAGCTGTGTGTAAGATTTCAGTCATTTTTGTCACTTCCAAAAAATATTACAGAAAAAGTACATACTGACATTTTCATGAATTTATATTCACCAAAATGTTTTTTTCCCCATTACCCTAAAATGAGCCTCTCTACGGGGGCTGCCATTTTTTTACAGTAGCCCAGAGCTGATGCACTAAACATCACTTGAGTTTTACTGACCGCTGAAGTCCACCATAGGTTCTCCCTCATGCTCAGAGGGGTGAGGGTGAGGTGATGGATACAACATGCAACTTCACCTCTAGACCTCATCAAATCTTGCACACTTCACCTTTAAATTCTCCCCCATGGGGCCACAGTCATAGATGATGGAGAAGAGAATCATCAGATAAACAGAGGAGCTCATCCTCTGTCTGTTCTCACATTCACAGAGAGGAGCGAGAGACACACAGTCATTGTCAGCAGACAAACATTGACACCTACTGGCCGAGTTCATCAGTGCTCCATACTGTTCCTGCGTACATCACAATGAGCAAAGACTTTCTCAGCCATCAAAATAGTAAGTGTTTCCATGGTTACAACATTGTTGCCGTTACCGATGATCAAATGTGGCACTTTACTTTACTGAAGCTGTTTTCATCAGACCAGGCTGCAGCTATGTTTCTCTTTCCTTTGGTGAGGGGGCGGAGACGACTGTATAAGTGATGGTGATTGGCTGAGGTAGTGTCACATTTCATGCTGAGCCAATCGGAGGCAGAGGTAGGGGGGGGGGCTCACACTAACACAAACAGGAGATATACACAACAATGTCAAGTTCAGGCAATGTGAAGGTTTTTACACAGGAAGTACAAACATGACTTTTCAGGAATTAAGATAAAAAGTCAGAATGTAAATGTGAAATTGTTCATTATGTCCAGGAACAAAGTGACTTGTCTCACATTGTCCCACAGCAACATGAAAAACAGTGTAGATTAGTTTCTGTTCATGTTTTCTATCAAGTGTCCATTTAAAAATATTCAGTTTTATATCATATTATATTCAGTTTTATCATAAATGATTGAACATACAGTTGAATTTAAAGGGGCGGGTCCAAATTCATATATGAGCTGTGACAAAGTTACTTTCCCCGGTAACTACTTACTTTTATATTGCTGTAACTAAATTCACTCCTTTTCGGGGTGAAGTAAGTGGTCACTGTTGAGAATGACAGAAACTTAGTGATAAGTGGTTGAACGAGGTTCCTCTCATCAACACTGATCAATGGGGCCTCATTCGCAACAATGACACCAGCTGATGAGCCCTTTAATCATCTCTCAGCCACATGCACATGGAGGAGGAGGAGGAGGAGCCTGCATCCTCCCACATGTCTGCCACACCATGAATGAATTCACCAAATCCTTCATTTTGTGGACTCCCTCCCTCTCTCCCTCCCTCTCTCCCTCCCTTCTCCTCCTCCCCTCTTCCTCAGAGATGCTGTAACCTGAGCTGCAGGGCTGGTTCCACAGTGTGTGAACAGCCCACTTCCTCCTGAACCCAGACACAGTGACAAAGTCCTGAGTGTTCATCCCGAGGAGGAAGAGGAGGAGGAGGAGGAGGAGGAATGAGGTGAACGGTGTTCAAGCATGAGGACGTCTGCCTGCAGCCCCCTGGTAAATATGCACATGACTCCATTCTATCAAACTCATTGTTTCACTGCTGTGACTCCCAGACATCAACGCATCACTCCTGCAGTGGTGAATGGAACCGGTCAGATAATCCCATTCCCGTTGATTGATCAATCAATCAATCAATCAGTCAGTCAGTCAGTCAGTCAGTCAATCACGGCTGCATCTGCCACTGTGTTTAAGAAGAAGGCCCCCGGCTGCGTCTGCCAATAGCAGAGGCCCCTGTGGAATCAGTGCGGGCCCCAGGTTAATGATTGGCTGGTTATCTCTGGTACTTTAGTCCGTGAGCGTGGAGTTTGGATTCTGAACCTGGGAGATAAAACCTGACAGCAGAAGCTGGGAGCTGCTTTGCCTTTTCTTTCTTTCTTTCTTTCTTTCTTTCTTTCTGTCTGTCTTTCTCTTTGCTGCGCCTCCGGACACTGACACTTCTCCTGTGTGTGTGTGTGTGTGTGTGTGTGTGTGTGTGTGTGTGTGTGTGTCGGTTCTGATCCATCTGGCTGCAGAGAGAGGACACACACGATGTTAACCCTGGTTGTGTTCTTGCTTTGCACGGCCGCCTCTGTGTCAGCCTCCGCTCAAGGTAAGTGTTTGGATTACTGTTTTTCTTTTTCTTCCTGTGAGCTGAAAGATGTGGGATTAAGGAGAAATGAGGATGATTTCAGAGAAATTCCAATCGATGAATTTCCCTTGCCCAGAAAAGGTGAAATAGTCCTAAATGATATGGAAAAATGTCTAATACGCCCCCTCCCCGATTGATCTCATTCTGTATTTAACTCGGGATAACATGACCCAGGAGTCATTCATTCATTCATTCATTCGAGGAATCAGGGCCCCAGCACGTTCCTCAGAGGCCGCTGATGAAATCAAATAGTGACACGTCAGTCTGCGCTCCCTCGTGGACGTGGTGTCACATCTGAGGGACGGCCGTGGTTCACAGGTTCAGAGCAGAGCTTGTTATCAGTGAATACACCCAGTCATTCAATCAGCCGGAGCCTCGTGTGGTCGTCACGACGACCAAGAGGAAGTGGTTTGGGGGGAACTGGAATCACAGCAGTCCTGCCTCATGTTACATGTTCAGTTAAAGGTGCGGTGTACGGGGGGCTGCCATGTTTTTACAGTAGCCCAGAGAGGACATACTAAACATCTTCTAATGAGTTTGAATGACAACTGAAGTCTCCCATAGGTTCTCCTGCATGTTCAGAAGGTTAGGGTGAGGTGATGGATACAACATGCAACTTCCCCTCTAGATGTCACCAAACCTTACACACTGCCCCTTTAAGATTAGAATAATTACATCATAACTTCATTTTAGTGTCTCTGACATTCTTATTACTTTTATCTTCTGAATGAAGTTCGTGTTCATGCCTTTAAAAGGACTGACATTTGTTATTGTGCAAGTTCTTCTTCTCTGTTAAGATCAAAGTGACCCTTTAAATCACAATGAGCTGGATCAGATTTTACAACCATGTTACCATGTTATTTAAGTTGCCCTTAAATTAAAAAACAGAAAATCCATGGAAATAAAAAAAACAAAACAACTCTTATGCTGAAGAAGCCAGTTCCTCCTCCACATGCCACAGATATGCACCAGAATGAAATACCTGAAGTTGGTTTCAATTTAGTACAATTATAATATATCTACAACTGATGGTTTGAGTTGACCTACAACAACAACAACAACAACAACAACAACAACAACGTCTAGTATTTACTTCTTGGATGTGTTGACGAGCACATGACACAGTGTAGGTAGGTTGTCTGAACTCTGAGTGTCGGGAGCTTGAACGCACCCCCAAAGAAACACCTGAGAAACGTGGTTCTCTCCTCGGCCCTCGATGGAGTTTCTCTTGTGTCCGATCGGCTTCTCCTCTCACTCTCCTGCTGCTCTCAGGGAGACGGAGGTGAGACCAAACATTTAGCGAGTCATACTCGAGACTTAGGGCAGATTTATAGGTTGAGAGGAGGAATCTCCCTGAAGACTTGATGTATCTCCTTTAAGTCTCAAGTATGACTCGCTAAATGTTTGTCGCTCTTTTTTCTCCTTTCGAGAAAATCACGGGGAATGTAGATTCAAATCAGCGCATGTGGAGGTGATGTCATGGAAACGTGGCAATGAGAACAATGCACACGTAAACACTGATGAATCCCATTACACGTCTATTCAACAACATAAATGGATGTAACAACACTTTGGACAGATATTGACACGTTTGCACCGTTGTAAAAAACTTAAAATGAAGATTTAAAGGTGCAGTGTGGGAGAGTCTGGTCATTTTGTCACTTTTAAAAGATATTACAAAACAATTACATACTGACATTTTCATGAATGTATAATCATGTAAATGTTTTATTTTTTCCCCATTACCCTAAAATCAGGCCGTTAATGTGTATTAACATGAGGAGCGGGTCCTCTCTATGGAGGCCGCCATGTTTTTACAGTAGTAAAAGTGGACGTACTAAACATTTTTGAGCTTTAATGACAACTGAAGTCGACCATAAGTTCTCCTGCATGTTCAGGAGGGTGAGGTGATGGATACAACATGCAACTTCACCTCTAGAGGTCACCAAATCTTACACACTGCACCTTTTAATAGATATAGTAATTGGGACCCACGGTGTCTCCATGTTACGAGACTACAGCTTAGAGTTTCACCACAGATGCATCTGCATTCCTCTGCTCATGTTTCCTCACCACTCACTCTGTGTGTGTGTGTGTGTGTGTGTGTGTGTGTGTGTGTGTGTGTGTGTGTGTGTGTGTGTGTGTGTGTGTGTGTGCGTGTGCGTGTGTGTGTGTGTGTGTGTGCGTGTGTGTGCGCGTGTGCGTGTGCGTGTGCCCCCTATGTTTCTTCAGGTGGCGCCTCAGGCCCCCGGCTCAACAACGACCAGCTGTACAAATTCAGCTACACCACCGAGGTGCTGGTGGACCAGGCCCAAGGGCTGAGGAAGAGCAGCCCCGGATACAGGATCTCGAGTGACGTGGACGTCAACCTGGTGTGGAAGGATCCCGGCAACGACGACGAGCAGCTCGTCCAACTGCTGGTACGTGCAGAGAGGACGTGATGTCACCGCGTTGATGGAAATGACGGCAATGAAATGACCGACTCCCTGCAGATTTCAAACGTGAGGGTGGAGCCTGCGTCCCCTCGGTCCCAGAAGAAGAAGGAGAACCTGCTCCATGGAGCCACAGCGGAAAGTCTGCTGGGCCAACGCAAACTGGCAGCTCTGACCACGCCCTTCATGGTGCACCTCCGAAATGGAAAGGTGAGTCACGTGACTTTGTACGTGAAAACAAGCATATAGACAGACACGGTAATATAATAACACGAATCCCGTATAGCTCATGATGATGCTCACCCCCCCCTCCCCCCCCGCCCCCCCGCACCAGCGGCGGGGATCCCGTATAGCTCATGATGATGCTCACCCCCCCCCCCCTGCCCGTCGACCTGTAGCACCTATAATGTAAAGTCCAGAGATGATGTTACAAGGCATTTAAAGAGACAGTACGTGTAAACAGGAGATGTCATTTAACGAGGGTTGTACTGATGATGTGTTTAAAGGTTCCTTCTGAAATTACCGGGTGAACTTGTCGATGATATGAGTTTCCTTTGATCATGCTGGGGTGATGATGCTGGCAGGGAAATTCTGTGTGTGTGTGTGTGTGTGTGTGTGCAAAGTTCATTGGGTTCAGAGAGTCATGAATGAACGAATGAATGAGGAGGCTCCAGCCTGAAGGATAAGACTAATTGTAGTTGTATGAGTATTCGTTGTCTGTTATCATATCGTATAATCCATCAAACGGTGCGACAGTGGATCAGTGGTTAGAAGAGTCACCTTTTGAAGCAAAGGTCACTGGTTTGAATCTCACCATCACTTGCCTTGACACTGATACCCCCCCAAAAAGGCCCTATGTGTACTAGTAGAAATACCCCGTGGCCCAGATGACTGGATAAGAGATGACTTGAAATAATCTAATTAGGATTAAAGAAAAATAATCAGTATTTTGAATTTCGAGCCTCCTCCAGTGAGATGCCTCGACATATCACTGAATATATAATTTCAATCAATAATTGACCTGGGAAATTGTTTGTCTGGTTTGTTCAACTGGTTTGTTGGTTAGTTTAGTTTCAGAAATTCTATTTTTTTTTAAAGCTACAGAACCATTTTATAGTTGTTCTAATTTGTTTTAAAATTATTTGGTTTCACTTCTATTTTTACTTACATTTCTGTCGTAAGCACTGTGGATTTAAGTGTATAGCACTATTCTAGTTTCCACTGCAAAGGATGTTATGATTTCACCTCTGTTTGTTTGTTTGTTTGTTTGTTTGTTTGTTTGTTTGTTTGTAAGGAAGACAACCACTACAGAACAAATGTGTGTGTGTGTGTGTGTGTGTGTGTGTGTGTGTGTGCGTGTGTAACATGATAGAGCAGTGTCTCCTCCGGTGTTGTTGGTTATTTTTAATAATGGCAGGCTGTGACAGGAACAACACACACACACATACACACACACACACACACACACACACACACACACACAGCAGTGGACTGTCTATTTCTGGTTCTCCTATGATGTTGTGGTCGAGCGCCACAGATGAATTACATTCTGTATAGGCGACAGTGAAGGATGATGTAATACGTCGCTTTTCCACAGACACACACAACCATCATTCAACCAAAATGGGAAGGAAAATCATTGTAGAAATGTGTGTGTGTGTGTGTGTGTGTGTGTGTGTGTGTGATTGGATGAGTGGATGTGATATTTCAACAGTGCTGACTCAAAAACAGAGAGAATAAGATGAAAGGTTGGATTGTGTAACACTGTGACACGACCTACCCTATTTTTCATCTTGTCATTATCATTATCAGCCTTCATGTTGGCTGATAAGTTTTGCTGTGCAAAGGTCAAAGTTGTGTTTAAAGGTGCAGTGTGTAGAATTTATCGGCATCATGTGGTGAAGTTGCATGTTACCCTTCACCGCCCCCTTCTATACGGTCGCCTCCAAGTGTCATTAAAGGTGCAGTGTGTAAGATTTGGTGACATCTAGTGGTGACGTTGCACGTTGTATCCATCCCCTCACCCTCTGAGTATGCAGGAGAACCTATGGTCGACTTCAGTTATTCAATCTCAAAAATGTTTAGTACGTCCACTTTTACTGCTGTAAAAATATGGCGGCCCCACTCCTCATGTAAATATACTTCAATATACTAATGGCGTCATTTTAGGGTAATGGGAAAAAAACATTTTGGTGATTATAAGGATAAAAATGTCTGTATGTAATTGTTTTGTAATATTTTATGAAGTGACAAAAATGACCAAAATCGTACACACTGCACCTTTAAAACTCGGAACATGTTTTCTGCTAGACATGGTGGTGTGCAACATGGCAGCCTCCAGAGAGAGACCCTGCTCTTGATGAAAACATAAAAGGCTGAGTTTAGGGTCATGGAAACAACATTGAGGTGAAAACCTTACACACTGGACCTTTAAATATCATTCAAAATGATAGGAATTCTCAATGTTTGTTAGTTCATCGTATTCACTTATACTATGAAATAGTTGGGTGTATTATTACCACCCTACCAGCAACTGTCAGATATCGTGATCTGCCTCCATCGAGCCATTTATCGCCGGGCTTTATACTTCCTCTAAATGCGACGTGCTAATACCAAAGAGCTTCTGCTTTTGTTTTTGAGCCGCGCTTCAAAGTAAATGTGATATTTTATATGTAATGAGCCGAAAATAGTCGATGATGTCATGTGTCATGTGCACGCGTGATGGAAACCGACACCCTGAGAGTCTTTGTAGGCTGGAGCACGTACCGTGTGAGTGTATCTGGAGGCTAAAGTGGCTCTGACATCACCCATGTTTCAAAGCATGACAGTAACCTTTTTGTTTTTTCACCTTTTCAAACACGCGACGCAGACAAAAGCATTTTACTCCTACTGGGCCGAACCCGCCACCATCAAGAACCTGAAGCGAGGATTGGCCAGTTTGCTGCAGCTGCAGCTCAATACTGGGAAGGTCATAGAGGTGAATGATCTGTTATGCAAACATTGTTATTATTTTTTTTTTTATGTAATTGTTTATTCTCGTGTATCAAACATGTCTGTTTGTGTCTTTGACCAGAACGATGTGTCGGGGAGGTGCACGGTCCACTACAAGGCGCAGCAAGGTCAGGTGACCAGGACCAAGATCCTGGAGACGTGCAAGACGGCGGAGGCTGGATTCACCACACACAGTCAGGTCAGTCAGCATCCGGGTGTGCAGACTGTAAATACAAAGATGGCCGACACGTCTGCTCTTCCTCACACTACACAGAAATAAAGCTGAAATATCCATGATCACATCTCGGGATCATTCGGAGCCAAAGGGGGCGGAGCGGCTGAATCAGGGTCCAGCTGCAGCTGCGCGAGCTCCACCAACTGATTGTTAGTGTCACAGATTCGGAGATGGAAAAATGTCAATTCAATTTGGAAACTAGAAAAATCTGCATAAGAACAACTGACATTGGCAAACAAAATTTTGCTTTATTTTTTTTCCCCTGTGTCCTGTTTACAAACATGGAGGTGGGGTTCGATCTATCTATCCACATGTGTGTATACGATACCACTACTACACACACACACACACACATACATATTTATATATTTTTTTATTCACACATGAATATGCACATACATACACACATATTCACATACTATACAAGAACACAATGCAATTATTGTCATCATCATCATCATCATCATCATCATCATCATCATCATCATCATCATCACCACATGCACAATAAAAATAAAAACAACACCAATATTTCCACTGGGTCTCTCATGTGTTCCATCTTTACATCCACTCTATTATCCAGACCAAGATGAAGCTAAATAATAAATGTAACTGAATCCTTCACTGATTACGTCTCAACACGCTCCCTACAGGTGTTGGGTGTGAACAGGAAGTCCAGCTCTGTGACGGTCTTCACGCTGGAAGATGGTTTCATCCGCTCGGCCGTGTCTGAAGAAATCCACAGAGTGGGCGTCAACGTCCGGAGATCTATTGCGGCCAAAGTCGTGTCCAGGTAAACACCCTGGGAAGAATTGTATAAATACAAACATCAGAAGCTGTTTTGTAAACAAACCGATCGCCCCACCGTCCTCGTCTCTCAGGCAGAGTCTCACATTGACGGGCGTCGAGGCCGGACCCCCGGGGGCCGCCGGGGAAGACGCGGCCGGGGTCGTCAAGTCAATCGATGACAAACTGGCAGCTGTCGGCATCGTGGCGCAGAAGGTCAAGACCCAGTGCAAAGGATGTCCATCGGTGAGCTCACACCTCCTCTTCCATACCGGGACATGAACACAGCTCCAGCTCACCCATGATACCAAATCATGGTATCCAAAGATGATAGCCAAAGATGATGTCGTCATCCTGTCCCTCAGTGGAAACACTGACACATGCAGCACCTAGATTCTACTGCTGCTTTTCATATTCTTTCCATTTCCATATATCTCTCCATCCACCCAACTATCTATCTATCTATCTCTCTATCCAACCATCCAACCATCTATCCACCTGATGAACTGTCCATCCATTCATCTCACCATCCACCCAGTTATGCATCTATCCATCCATCCACCCATTGATCCATGTACCTATTTAAGGCAAATATATGCACATGAGACTCTAACTCTAGCAACTCTGGATCTACAGAGCAATTCAAAGCTCTCGTGCTGACTGACGACGACTGACGTCTCCTTCCCCCCCTTCTTCCTCTCAGGTCTTCGATCACTGGCAGGCCGAGCACAAGCAGCTGGAGCCAGCCACCCTGTCCAAAGCCGTGGCTCCTCGCAGCTTCCTGGCTCTGATCCAGAGCATCCGGAAGGCGTCCAAGGACGAGATCCTCAAAGTCCTGAAGAGCGCCAGCAAGACGTCGCTGTAAAGAAGCTCCTCCCCTCATCCTCCACCAACGCTTCAGTCGCCGACGCTTCACCAACTCACTGTTTGCCTCTTTCCTTGCTGCCCCCCAGACCTCAGGTGGTGGACGCCGTCACCTCCTCCCAGACCGCCGCGTCTCTGGACGCCATGTTGGAGTTCCTCAACTTCACCGACGCCAAAGGTCTGGTGCTGCAGGAGAGATTCCTCTACGCCTGCGGCTTCGCCTCGCACCCCAATGAGAGGATGCTCAAAGCTCTGCTGGTCAGTGTCACCGGGTTAATGAGCAGAGTTGAAAGCTTTTCAGATCTTTAACTGCCACGTTCATCGTCATGACAGCGGTTCATAAGAGAGATACCAGGTGAAGTTCAACCATATTTTTACTGATGATGGAGGCCCCGCCCCCTCAACAGCAAATAGAGACCTTTGTTAAAATGCATAGAATGTATCCATCCATTTATCCAAGCCTCTATGCATCATCTATTCATCCATCCATCCATCCACCCATTTATTCACCTATCATCCACCCATCCATTCATTTACTCATCCATCCACCCATCTATTCATCCATCCATCTATCCATCCATCATCTGTCATCCATTTATCCATCTATTCAACAATCCATCCATCTCTCCATCCATCCATCCATTCATTTCTGCATCTATCCACCTATTCGTCCATCACAGCCGCTATAAGTGAACGGACTTTTGCCTTGACTTTTCCAAAAAGTTGGAAAAGTTATCAAATTGACTTAGATGTCATGACATTCTAAAGTGATTTGACAGGATGTGATGTTCCCAAGCGTTTTCTGATGTGAACAAAAAACTATTTTCCAGGACATCTCTCAGGGAAAGATCGGCAGCACCGACATCAAGGAGTCGGTGGTGATCATCATGGGTGCTCTGATCCACAAACTGTGTCAGAAGGGAGAGTGCGGCCTGCCGGTAAATAAACCTCTGACACTCTGAAACTCACATGTGAGTGACTCTCCGGTCTGACCTCTGACCTCTGATTCCCCCCCCCCCGCGCCCCATCGTGTCATGTTTGCCTCTCAGACAGTGGAGCAGGTGAAGAAGATGATACTGGAAGGTCCTGACAGCACCACGGTGGAGTCGGAGGTGCAGATGTACCTGCTGGCTCTGAAAAACTCCCTGCTGCCCGAGGCCATTCCCATCTTCACCAAATATGCTGAGTCAGAGGTCGGGGCCTACTGCACCATCGCCCTCACTGCCCTGCAGAGATACGACATGGGCCTCATGACCGATGAGGTACAGTCCAACGTAAACATGGCGTTAGCCCTGCTCTGGGAGTTCTTGCGGCTTGTTCTTGGCACCTCATCTGGGGCAGGACTTTGTTCTTGTTCCTGTTTTGTGATTGGTCAGAAATGTGCTCTTGCTCTTGTGAAGTATGTTATGTCCTGGCCCAGGGAGCGAGAGCAAAGTTCTCTGTTCTTGCGGAGAATGTATTCAGCTTTAGTGGCTAGTTTTTGTCACCTCTGGAATAGGATCGCAAAATAATTCTTATTTTTAAAACTGTGTAATCACCCCAATGTACGACTTGCTTATTAAATATCCCAAAAAATAGCCCTTTCATGTAGATTTTCACGTGGAGCGGGTCCACCCTCGGGGGGCTGCCAAGTTTTTGCGGCAGCCCAGAGTGGACATACCAAACATCTTTTGAGCTTTAATGACAACTGTGGGCTACCATAGGTTCTCCTGCATGCACAAATGGGAAGGGTGAGGTGATGGATACAATATGCAACTGAACCCGTAGATGTCACCAAATCGTACACACCACACACGAGATTCGATCATTCGATCCAGGTAAACTGTGATCGAATCAATTCCTCTTCCATTGCAGGTGAAACACACGGTGAACCGAGTTTATCACCAGAACCGTCGCATCTACGAGAAGAACGTCCGAGCCGCCGCCGCTGACGTCATCCTGAGCAGCGGCCCGTCGTACGCAGAGGTCAAGAACCTGCTCCTGTCCATCGGACACCTGCCCCGCGAAATGAACAAGTACATGTTGTCCAAGATCCACGACATCCTGCGATTCCAGATGCCCGCCAGGTGTGTTAGGGGATTAGAACCTATGGAAAAACTGACTCTGGCTGATTTCAAAGAAGCGTAGCAACATGATAATTTTTTTTTTTTTGTATTTTCAGCAAAATCATTCGCCGAGCCATGAAGGACATGATTTCACACAACTACGACCGCTTCGCTAAAGTCGGATCGTCATCTGCGTACTCGGGATTCATGGCTCGTAAGTGATGTCACGGATGTTACCTCACAACCGTTTAGACTGGATGATGTGGAGCCAAATGCTCTTGACCATCCCCTGGTGGCTGCCTACTGTATTGGCTGAAAACGACTCAGCATGGAGTCTTAGTATAATTAAATATAACTGATAACATCTTAGCTACGACAAAAGCCATGTGTGGACTTTTAATGATTCATCTGAGATTGAAAAGAAAAATGTCTTTCCAGAATCTGCTGATGTGACGTCCACATACAGTCTGGACATCCTGTATTCCGGCTCTGGAATCCTGAGGAGGAGCAACATGAATATCTTTGGTTCAAGTAAGGGAGCGACGCTACATGGACTGCAGGTAAACAAACGGCAGGAACGATTAGACGTGTGGGATTACAAGTCTGAAGCATCGTAGATGAACTATCCTGCTCCTCCTCTAGGTGGCTATTGAGGCGCAGGGTCTGGAGTCGCTGATCGCCGCCAAGCCCGACGAGGGCGAGGAGAAGCTGGAGTCGTTCGCCGGGATGTCGGCGCTCCTGTTCGACGTCCAGCTGAGGCCCGTCACCTTCTTCAAGGGCTACAGCGACCTCATGTCCAAGATGTTCTCCATGACCGGGGATCCCATGAACGTCGTGAAGGGTCTCATCCTGCTGACCGACCACTCTGAGGTGAGCAAGCAGCTTCATTCGTCAACGAAGAGACAGATACGTTTGGGTAAGGAAGGTGGGGGTGGGGGGGAGGGGGGGGGGGGCGTCGGGGGGGGGGGGGGGGGGGGGGGGGGGGGGGGGTCAGAAGAGCTGTCCTCTGACCAGAGGGTAGGAAGTTCAATTCCCGCCTCCTCCCCACTCCAAAGTACTTTGAAGGGTCATCCAGCACTTTCTACAGACCATTTACCATATTAGGCAACATTAGAATAGGGGGACTTTCACAATGGTCAATGGACAGTCAACATTCACCCATTTGCACAAACATTCATACGCCGCATCTGGTCCCAGCTCTTCTTCCCCCATGAGCGCATGGGCTTCAGTATCTCTGCGTCACTCAAAGTTTTTAAGAAGCGTAGAAAGGGAGGAGAGCGCATCTTGAAGAACAGTCTCCATTGTCTCTTCCCCCGTGTGTCCCGCAGGTCATCCAGCTGCAGTCCGGCCTGAAGGCCGGCGCCGAGTTCCAAGGGGGTTTGGCCATCGACATCTCCGGAGGGATGGAGATCAGCCTGTGGTACAGAGAGTCCAAGACCAGCGTCAACAACAGGTACGGTCCACCGAGGGGTTTTCCTCCAGAGTCACACCAGCAGACCAATGGTGGCGTGACACGCTGCGCGTTTATGGGTCAGAGAGTCAAGAAAAGAGTGGAGAGACAGTTTATCTGGTGTTTGTGTAGAACCGTATGTACAGAGTGATCGAACAGAGGGCAAAGGCCTTCGTGATAGACAGTCGATTCTTAGAAAACGAACCTTTGTGAGCGCTGCCAATGGATTCCTGTGGACGCCGGCTTCATGTGAACTTTACAAAGGCTATAAGCGCCGCGCTGATTCACTTGTTCCACCGGCGGCACGTTGGACACGCTCCAATGTTGTGCCTCACACCTGTCTCCATTTCTACGTTTTCAACATGACATCACCGCCGTCTATGCTATTTTAAAACACCGGTGGCTGTAAACGGAGCTCGTCACTCGCAGCATCGGGTGATGAAACGAGGTCTGAACAGATATTACTCTCTCTGGTGCAGGACGGGGGCTGCAGAATCTGATTTAAAGGTGCAGTGTGTACGATTTGGAGACCTCTAGTGGTGGAGTAGCAGGTTGTATCCATCACCTCACCCTCCCGAACATGCAGGAGAACCTATGACAGCCCTTAGTTGTCATTAAAACTCGCTAGATGTTTCGTAGGTCCATTCCGGTTTACTGTAAAAAACATGGCGGCCCCCATAGAGAGGACGCTCTCCTCATGCAAAGACACATTAATGGACTCATTTAAGGATAATGGGACCAAAAACGCATTTGGGCGATAATGAAAATGTCAGTACTGTGTTTTTTTCTACTGACAAAAGTGACAAAAATGCACCTTTAATGTGCAGAACCAAGCCATGGTGGGGAATTACAACATTAAAGGTATAAACATATGATAAAAGTGGTGGTCCAGCATTATGTGGAAATGTGTCTTTGGGGGGGTTTTCTGCTCAGAGTCTTGGGTTTGGACTTCAGGGTGATGTGACCGTGTGTACAGGGGGGGGGGAATGGCAGAGGCAGGTGAATGGATCAGCATAGTTGCACCTCTTCCACTCTGATAATAGACGGCCAGTCTATCTATAGACGTCGAACAAACCACACTGGCATCTCTGCCAAGGCATGTCTCCATGAGCAAAGCTACACAGGTTGGATTTTCAGCTGGTTTGGCTCAGACGAGGACTTGAAACCCAAGGAGAAGTGGTGGCACGCTACAACACTCTGCATGTCGGCTGTTTGAGACACTGGCACAAAAACGTTTGATCGTTCGAACATTGTCGAGTCTGAAAATGGCCTCAGAATACATGTAAACACGTACGATTTCTCCAAGTCGGACAAACGCACCCAGATGAATGCGACTGAGTCAAGTCACTCCTGCGTGTGAACAGCCAGTGAGACCTCAAATGGCCGACATACTCTGAGCACGCTCCACAGTTTCCTGTGGACCTGGAAGTCAGAACGTTAACATTAAAGCCAGGATGTGGAACATGCTGCTCCGCCGTTAGACTTCAGATAACATCACAACCACCGAGGGATACGTGTAGAAAAAGTGAAGCGCACAGTGTGTACTTAATGTCCGGGTATAGTTTAAGTTGAGTTAATGTACAGGTTGAGTTTCGCAGTTCATAGCATGATATGGTACCGGTTTGCAGGAAGCTAACTGTAGCTAGCTGGACCGTTTGGTCCGTGATGTCACAGGTCAACTGAAGAAACACCAAATGGTGGCATTTCTGTCGGTGCAGGTCAGTGGTGAACAACGTTAACACCACTACACTACTCTAGCTACAAGTGGGCGGGGCTCATGGGTCACAGTTGGGAATTTTGAGTGGCTCCACCCCTGAGAGATGCAACTTCACTCTAAACTTCGGAAAAAAAACTTGAGAACCCCGTCAACACAGAGGATAACCCATCGTTCACAAGTGGTGGGCGTCTCTGGCGAAACATTGTGTGGAGGAACTGCTCGACCGCCGTGTAGCCGCAGGAAGGTGGAGTCTGGATTTATTCAGAATCCACCTTTTTTTGTTTTTTCCAACTGAGAGATACCGTCAACTAAATTGACGCTTGGTGCCCGGTTTGCTCATTTGACCGGCGAACTTGTGGTTTCAGGGGAGCGCTCGTGGTCTCCGGTAACGTGACGGTGGACATGGACTTCCTGCGAACAGGCGTGGAGGTCAGCTTTGAAACGGAGGCGTCGCTGGATTTCATCACCACCGTCCAGTTCTCCGAGTATCCCTTCCTGGTCTGCATGCAGATGGACAAGACCACCTTCCCCTACAGGTACAGCCGAGAGCTTGTCCGCGCGCGCCAGACTGATTTTGTTCCACTTCGTGACCGACTCAATGACCTGTCGCTCTTATCGTTGCGTTCCCAGCGAGTACCTGACCAAGTACGAGAGCCTGTCATCGGGGGAGAACGTCCTCACGCAGAAGAGCAGCAAGCAGCTTCTGCCCGGCTCGGAATTCCCTCTGCACCAGGAGAACTCCAACATGTGCAAGAGGATTTTCGACTCCAGCTGGTAGAGACCCCGTCGCCCCCCGCCGCCCCCCGCCCCCCCCGAACTGTCCATCGTTCGTTCCAACGATGGTGTTCTCCTCATTGCATTCAGACAGCTATCACAACACAGCGACTGTAAGAGAGAAAACTGCTGAATTGGCGCGGTGTTTACATTCCTGTGAGTATTTAAGTGATCTGAACATTTTGTTTGAAATCAGGAACTCTTGCTTTTGTCTTTGTATGAATTTCTTTTGAAAATGTATTTATGACAGGGCACATACTGGGTGTGGTGATATTTGACTTGATATGTGAAACACTTGGTACCGGTGTAATTCCGCCCAGCCCCCCCCCCCCCCCCCCCCCCCCCCCCCCCCCCCCCCCGCACAGTTACAGTGAAGATGGACACAACATGTAAATATCACACTGGACGCGGTGAATTCATTTGAACATGACCAGGAATTCTCCTTTCAGTCAACTGTCCTTTGTTTTGTTTTGAACTAAATACATTTAACATGGAGGATCATTTAAAGTTGCAGCGTGTAAGATTTCAGTCATTTGTGTCACTTGTGAAAATAGTATAAAACAATTACATACTGACATTTTCATGCATTTTTAATCACCCAAATGTTTTATTTTTCCCCCATTGCCCTTAAATGACCTAATTTATGTATATTTATATGAGGAGCGGGTCCTCTCTATGAGGGCTGCCATGTTTTTACAGTAGCCCAGAGTATACATACTAAACTATCTTTTGAGTTTGAATGACAACTGAAGTCGACCATAGGTTCTTCTTCATGCTGAGAAGAGTGAGGGTGAGGTGATGGATACAACATGCAACTTCACCACTAAATGTCTCCAAATCTTACACACTGCCCCTTTAAGCTTTTTTATGTATCCATCCTTTCATCCATCCATTCATCAAAAGTGAATTCATCTACACTTGAATATATTTTTTTGTATATTGCTGCAGCAGCAGACTGTGTGTTTCCATGTTCAGGCACCACTTTGCTGGATTTGTTGTTGCCTCAAAGTCAAATAAACTGGAAACACAAACTGGAACACTTTTCATCTCATCTTCTACCGTTGTTTTGTTTTTGTTTAAATGGCAACTGAAGTCAACGATGGGTTCTCCTTCACCCTCAGAAGAGTGAGGGTGAGGTGATGGACACAACATGCAACTTCACCGGTAGATGTCACCAAATCTTACACTCTGTACCTTTTAACTGCACTACTGTGCACTTTACTTTCCAAATTCTCTTCGCCTCAGTCTGTGCAGCTGTTGAGGTCGTATCCCATGAGCTTGTGTCACAATAAAATAGGTGGTTGCACAAAATTACATTTTTTTTTTTTTTAAATCAAAAACAACCAAACAAAAAGTCTAAACCAAACAGAGCAGTGGAGCAGCATGGGTCTGGGTTAGGGAGCAGAAGCAGGAACCACCACCACCACCATGCTGCCCGCACACCTGTGACTGGCACCTGCTCGGTGAACAGGTGCGCTGGAGTGGACTGTGAAAGCAGCCAGGTGTTTCCTGTTGCTGTGATCACCTGCACAACAAGCACAGGGCACCAGAGCACAAGGCCATGGGCCACACATCAAAGCGCCGGTCTCATCTATGAAGAGAATGAAACTGGATGTTTAAAGAAATAAAAAAAATAAAAAAGGTAAGATCAAACACCTTTCTTCATATTCATCACTAGCATTTGCAGTCACTTAAAGGTGCAGTGTGTAAGATTTGGGTCATTTTTGTCACTTCTGAAAAGAATACAAAACTGTTATATACCGACGTCTTCATGAGTTTATAATCACCTTAATGTTTTTTCCCGCCATCGCCCTTAAATGAGCCCATTTATGTATATTTACATGAGGAGGGGGGGTCCTCTCTTCGGGGGCCGCCATGTTTTTACAGCAGTAAAAGTGGACGTACGAAACATCTGTCGAGTTTTAATGACAACTGAAGTCGACCATAGGTTCCCCTTCATGTTCAGGAGGGTGAGGGTGAGCTGATGGATCCAACATGCAACTCCACCTCTAGAGGTCACCAAATCGCACACACTGTACCTTTAAATGTCAGCGGTCCGTCAGACAAAATGTTCCCGCGGGGCCACTTGTTGATCCAGGTGAGCCGGCTCAGTGTCGACTCTTCCGGTGTCACAGCTGTGACATCAGAGCTCCTGCTGGCAGCCGAACACAACAACTGGGCCTTCATGTAGATTCTTCAGAAACCACCGAGAGCAGCTGGGGCCAAACCAGTGTCTGCCAGTCTCGCTGCGTCCACGGCAACCGGATAAACACCGCAGCAAACTGTCAGGTTAAACTTAAGCCCCGGGGGCCGGGTGATGTTTCAGTGTCACCAGAAAGCTAACCTCCGAGCCTGCCAGATGCCAAATGTGCACTTCTGCAGGCATAAATCTGTTTGATTGCCTCTGACCCATGTCATTTGCTTTTCGGTGTTTTTTGTGGTGACACCCGATCGGCCGTGTGTCAAGCCTCAGACAGCCACATTAATTAGGTCAGGGTGATTGAGGGAGATAAGATGCAAAGATAGATACACAGAAAACCACAGTATGAAAAACACGAGCCGGGCGCTCAGAAACCCTCTGTCAATCACGGCACAAAATGGCTGGAGGGAAAAGACCGTGCACCACCCGACAAGTGGGGAGGGACAGTTTGACGCCGGGTCGCTTGTTCTTCGCCAAACACATCCAGCTTTAAAGGAACACCTTTATTTTGTATGGGATTTGAGACATGTTTAGCTTATGCTTGATTTTTCTCCCCCCAAAATATATCGACATATATGGAAATTTCATGATGTGATTCATTTATGAATGATTATGAAATTATGAATTTAAGTACATTTTAAAACACTGAAAGGGACTACATATGTGTACTTGACGATATATATCGATATATATGTGCTGTATGTCAATGTATTTCTTCTTTTTCAAGCATATATTGCAAAATATAAAGAATGCACATCAATATATATATATATGTATATATATATATATATATATATATATATATATATATATATATGGCTGCTGCTGCAGACCAAGAGCATATTCATCCACTCCCCGTTTTTCATGATAAATGGGTTAAAAACTGATATAAATAGATCTGAATGTATCAAAGATGAGTTAGATATCGTTAATACATGAGGACACAGGTCTCTGTGATGCATGATTCCGAAAAATTCTTTGTATATAGATAGTGTGTGTGTGCGTGTGTGTGTGTGTGTGTGTGTGTACGTACGTGTACGTGTGCGTGTGTTTTTCCAACGAAAGGTGTAAAATTAGACCCCCGGAGAGAGATTCAAACCCACAGACACAAAGATGTTGAGTCGCTTGCATTTTGAATTTATTGCCGACACATGTATGTGCGTCGGCTTGTCCGTCTACATAACACGCATTCATCACCGACATTACTCTCATGTGTGTGAGTGCGAACACCGCACTCACTCCTCCTTTCAAAGCACCGAGCTGCCGTCATCCTGACCTCTGTCTTTCTCGGGCGGGCGGGCACAGTTGACACGGGACGTAAAACGCGGTTTACGGCACAACGCCAGGAGCCGCCGAGGCTCCTCGTTTCAAACATGTGCCCTTTTCCCTTCAGACGTTCACAGACTTTACGCACGTATCGCCGGCCATCTCACTTTCGCTTCTTTCCACCCTGCCTCTTATCGCACAAGCGTCCACACAGTCCCATGTTCGGCCTCAAAGCTCGTGTTGAAGGGCGTCAGGGAGAATGTTGGGGAAACACAGAACCATCTACATTACAGTGCATCTTCCGGGCGGAACTCATGGCGCTCCTGCCGTCACCCGGGTTCACGGCTGGTGACGCGATGGTGACGATCCAAGTGCATTAAGTACATTGTTATTATTATTATTCACAGATTAAAGGTCATACAAGGAACTCTACCTTTGTCCACAGTAAAGGTTTTTTTTTTTTTCGGAGTTTGGGACAACGTCAGAATCGCTGGTTTCTCGGAGCTTGTGTTTATGAGGGACATCGTTCTTCAAAGGGATTTACACGATATGTAAATCTGCTGAAAATATGTATTTTTTTTTTAATGAGTGAAACTGTTGATTTAAAAACTAAAACAGGAAAGTGTAATATTACAAATCTCAATTTGGGCAAATCATTTCTCATATATAATAATAGATACATTTATTTCAGTTGACTATTCTTGGTCAACTTGGGGGAGGATGTCATATCATTTAAGATCGTGCACTTGTATCCAGCAGATTTTGCCACTTTAAAATATACAACTGTTGTAACTTGCACCGCTCAACTGCCTTGACGACAATAATTCATTCATTTATTATCAAGAAATCAAAGTTAGAAATTAAACGTAGAAACTTTTCAATTCCATTTCACCTCAAATGCATTTAATGTCGCAACGGTTATTTTGCGAACCGATCTACTGCACAATCAACAACAAATCTTCCAAATTCATACGGAAATCTACTCATAGGGCATTTTTCATAAAGTGGTGTTCATATAGGTTCAAATAATAACAACATGTAATGTACAGAGTGAAGGTACACAGACTGACCGGCAGCTCCAAATACCTCTCGTTTTTGAAACGTGCTTTAAAAACAGCAATCTATGTTTTTGCATCAATTCCCACCTGGGACGACCCTCTGTGTATTCAAAAGGAAACAAGACGCGGTGAGTAGAAATGGATCGCACAGAAAAAGCGACAGAATCCATCACAAACTCATCTGGCTCGTCACTGAGGGAGGGAGAGGGGGCGTGGCTTCAAGCGCTCGCACGTGTCAATCATCAAGACACACCCAGCACATGTACATTCTGCATGGGGCTGTGAAGTAACACGACCCCCTGTTGTGCCATCACAGGATGCTGAAATGCCGTACATAACGCACACACACACACACACACACACACACACTGTCTCCCATCTCATTACACAAAAGTGTAGAATAAACTAAGACGAGTAGAGGAAGTTGTCCCCTAAATGTTTGGAGCTGGTTCCGACTCGACTTAATGACCTAAGTACTCTGTTAAACCAGAGTCCCGGCTCTGCTACATGTGAGCAACACACTCAGTGTGTGTGTGTGTCTCTCTCTCTCTTTCTCTCGCTCTATTCTCGCCTTCACAAACAAAATGTGTGCATTTCAAACGTTTACAAAGGACTCATACAGTGCATCAGTAGTGCAGATATCAGCAGCTTTTACGTGAGTCGTGACACCGAGGATCCGTGTAAATTGTTTACAATTATTTTTCGAAATGCAAAAATCATTGTAAATCCTATTGAAACTGATGTTATTGTGATCGAAGTGTAGAATGTGATGGAACATTACCCCATGTTTTTTTTTTTATTCAGTGCAGACATATGGTCCCTGTCGTGTCACATATGTGTGTGAAACTGTGTTAACCTCCAGTCAACACATTGAATTGCTCATTATTGACCAAAGCAACTGTAAGTCTCTTATTTTGAATGAATCAATATAATCAACCCTTATGAGAACCATGACTATTATTTACACCAAAACACTGGATGCGAAAACACAGACAATGCTTTCAGCATAAGCCTCAGCCCTTGTCCTTAGTTAAAGTTAAAGTTAAAGTTAAAGGTGCAGTGTGTAAGATTTGGTGACATGTAGAGGTGAAGTTGCATGTTGTAGCCGTCACCTCACCCTCACCCAAGGAGAACCTATGGTACATACTTGTACTTTTACTACTGTAAAAACATGGCGGCCACCGTAGAGAGGAGCGCTCTTCCTGTAAATGTAAATGAATGGGCTCATTTTTAGAGTAATGGGGGTCTATAAATACATGAAAATATCAGTATGTAATTGTTTTGTAATATCTTTAGAAGTGACAAAAATCAAAATCAAAATCTTACACACTGCACCTTTTTAAATGAACTTGTTTTAAAGATAGGTCATAAGTCAAAATGTTGCCAAGGATGAGCGACGCGAAACCGTAATGGAAGACCTGCCTTGTTTCCTTTTGAATAATAAACGCGCTGCAGGGATCAAACAGCCTTTCAGCACAGATGAGTTTCCTAAGCAGCAGCTGAATGGAAAGTATTTTTTAAAGCTGGTACATGAAGCCTCGTGGCAGAGCATCAACCAGAGGAGGCCTGGCAGAATGCATGTACCCTACAAAGTGCTGCGATGCATGGAGAATACAGTAATATCTGCTGCAGGGGTAAACAACAAACAAACAAACAAACAAACAAAATGGGTGGGGTGGGGGATGGGGGGGGCGGTTGTTGTTGGAAGTTGTCCTGGCGAGTGACTGAATCCAGATTCTTCACAGGGGATGTCTGAAAAGTGAAAAGGGAAATATGAAAGTTAGACCAACATGAGGCAAACAGAAGTCATATGTCAGTGTTAGTGTAAAAGGGCGTGGTCATGAGTGAGCCAGCAAGCTCACTCCTGGGTAGGTGGGGGGTTGTGGGGTGGGGGGGGGGGAGGCCACCTCCTCCACTTG
>JAFBJT010108405.1:32250-44956 GCA_016785325.1 Chascanopsetta lugubris
TCTGTGTTCCCCCTCCTGCCCCTACTCCTCCCCCCCCCCCCCCTCCCCGCCCCATGTGAGGCCCCTGCCTGCCTGCCTGCCTGCCACACACCAGGCTGAAATGTAACCCCTCATGCTCATGCAGTTGTATTATTGCTCTGACACATTAGCTGCGAATGAACTGCGACTAGTTGTAAGTGTGTGTCTGTGCGTGGACGAGAGAGACTGGAAATTAACGAGCGCTTTGATGAAGCGGAGCCTTTACTTTTCCACTCTTTCTATTTCTAGGAGCTCGCTTTAAAACTATTACAGGGATATAGGGTGGGGTTTTAATGTTCCTGGAAGGGGGCGGAGTCACGGGCGCCATCCTGTCTACATATCATGTGACATTTGATTATGGAACAAAAATATGTTGACGCAGATTTCAAATGATAATGTAACGCTTTAGGAAAATTATTTTAATATATTAAAAGGGGCGACATTTATTTGACAATACATGTCAATGTCAATCTGTATGTTAAAATCCATACTTATTAAACATTTGAACAGGAATATTATCATATCAAATATTCTTATATAGTGAAAGGGGCAATGCATTGTATTGTTCAATATATAGTGAATATACTTCACCATTTATGTTTCAATACATATGACAATAACACACATCTCTAATGACATGACCTCTCACATAATATTCTACCATAAAGTGAAAGAATGCACATTGTGCACTTACACTGATAAAAATACAACAAATCTAGAAAGTGAATATACTGGGTCTACGTACATAAAAACATTTGTTCAGTAAGGGGAATGAACTGACACCCCTTTGGACTTTTAATAGAAAATAATATGGAAGCATCCTGTAGCAGTAACAAGCTTAGAATACGTTTACTTTACTGTTTATTTCTCCGTCATTACGTATGTGTTTGTGTACATCATTTCATATGTTTATGTTTGTTACAGTATGTCCATTTGTATCTAATCACTTAAAAACAGCACTGTTTTGCTAACTCGATGACGTAGCACATTACTACCAATTTCTTTCCGCAGTTTGGAGGCCTGAGACAATTTTATGAAACACAATCCTCGTTATGTCATAACATACACCTGTTGTTTGCCGCGAAGGGTCAAAATGTCCGCCGTAAAAGAAACAACATGGTTTCCTGCCAGTCGTGTGTTCGGTGGATGATCGCTTCTCAGAGCTGAGTTTATGATACGGCCTCTAAGAAGTGTTAATTCTTGAGGGCAGAGAGCAAATACTAAAGTTACATGTCATTAAAAACAAACAGGATGAGATGGCTCGGTAGGAGCTAGCAGGCTAACATGCTAACCCCTCACAGAGGCAAGGAGGAGGAAATGAGAGAGAATAGGAGCCAAACAGTTGACTTTTACTATGTTTACATATCGTTACGATACATAGCTAGCATACATACAAGCTAGCATACAGAGTAGCAGTGACATCTGCCTGCAGACGATACCATAACCACCAAGGATCGCACAGATCTCATCCTTTCGAAAGGAACAACAAAATCGTGGCGTTGAACTGCTCTATTGACTGATTCCCCTCCAGCGCTAGTACACAAGGTAAGACACAGTAAAACCACTTTAATGGCCGAGTCACGTCTCTCACATCATCAACCTATGGCCAATGTTTGACTGAATTGTGAATGTGAACCTACTGACTGTCATTGCTTGGCACAAGTGGTATTTAAAACGTGTGGTTAGCTTAACAAGTATCCAAGTAGCATTTGCAAAAATGTTACTGAATACTGTAACTGTGTTAAGAGGAAGACATGGGTTTAGACTAAGCTGTTAATATGGGGCAATAATATTGTTTACTCATCCAATGAAGGGTTAAGAGGTCAAATTGACTGTGAATAAACCTTATGACTGTGTTGATATGAAAAACGTGCGCGCTCGTCTTGGATCTATTTTGCAGCCACCACTGCGTAACGGGACATTAGTACTTTGAGTTTATTAATATCAAAGGCATCAAAGGCAAAATGAGGTACCAAAGGTTCTCTCACAAAAATTAAGATGATTTCATTTTATGCTGGTTGAGTCAATCATAGTTAAATGAGTGGTTTAGAAAATGCCTTTATAATTGTAAAGTATCAAGTGCAACAAATTGTTTAAAATGTACGAAAATTAAATCACCTGACAACACGGAGCTGGACACTAGTGTAAATACACATTTAGTTCGATTTTTGTATTACTTACATATAAAGTTGCTGTCACTTTTAAAACTATTGAAAAAACGAGATATTACTTTAAGTTGGTAAGTTATATTATCATTTTGGATTTCAACCCTTCACCGAAGACGACCTGTCAGCAGACGAATGGTTCAGCTGTGCTGAAGTCTCACAAAATGTCACCAACGAGGGACGAACTCATTAAAGGGGCGTAATGTTATCCGAGCAATTAAAGCATTTTATAACACCGATTATAGAATAACTTGTCGGAGGTGTCACTGACTGGAATAGTTTCCTGTGACACTTTTCTGGACTGAGAATAAACCGTGTAAACAAACTCGTCTCACGCTATCAAAATAGCCCGACGGTGTGTAATGCAGAGAAAAGGGAACTCAACCAACTCAGTGTGGGACGCCGCCGATCATCCAATCTCCCAGTGAGACTGACCTGAGCTAGGCGGAGTAAGGTTACCTGTCAAGAAGCTCGAGCATGTCTATTAACACTGACATGCCGTGGCTGAGGCATCGCAGCCAGACTTCTGCTTTGGCAGCGTATACTACTAAAAATTACTAAGTCAAAAAAAGCCAAAGGTACTCGCTATGAAGCACATCGGTACTTCAATGATTCTAGTTTCAAAACTGGATTTGAAATATGTAGAAAAATCACTTTTATACTATATTCAAAGCCTCACAGTTCATCTAATTCGGGGTTTCGTTTAAATGCAGCGAGTATTTTCTAGTTTAAATGTTCAATATACAAATGTACTGAGTTGAACATCGTATGCAGTTGAAGTGCTATGTATTGGCTTCTTTTGACAACTCAGTGAAAACTGTGGCCGACAGTTATTGCGCCATTTTGCTTCAGTGAGTGTTTGTGTATCGTGCGATGATGTACTTGTCTATGGTATTAAAGGTACAGTGTGAGGGATTTGGTCACATCTGAAAATTAGATGTATAGGAAACCTGAGGTTGGCTTCAATTCTCATTAAATCTCTAATAGTTTGTCTGGGCTACTGAGGAAAACAAGGTGGAGAGAGAGAGAGGACCTCCTGCTGATGTGAAAGTAAATTCTGGTGTTGAAAAACATTTTTGAACATTCATGGAAACCATTTCACTTGAATTTGACACATTTGAACTGCAGCAACCGTATCTAAAGGCAAATGTGGCATTGAATATCTGCCAGTCAAAATAAGGTGATGAGCTTACATGTGTGGCGAGATGTTTCCTTGGTCACCGATGCTCCACGACAAAGCTCATAGTTGTTCCATCAAAGGAGGGCGGGGCTATGATTCTTGGACCTTGTTGTGTCGTGATGCTGATGACCGGCTTCCTCTCGGAGCTGGCCCCGCCTCCTCTGCTGGTCACATGTCCCGAACTCACGGGTCGCAGCTGCGGGGCCTCTCCCGTGGCGCTGTAGTACGGGCTCTCCGCACTCGCCGCGTTCGTCTCCGGCCGAGGACTTCTGGCGTTTCTCAGCTTCTCCCCGCCGGCGTCCTCGGCGCGAAATGGCGACTGCGGCGGCGCGGCCTGAGCCTGGAGAGTGGGCGAGGGGATGAAGCCCGGGTAGATCATGTAGGTGGGGGCGTACGCTCCCGGGCTCAGCGTGACGGGGGACAAAGAGAGCGGCACGGTGGTGACGGGTGCCGCGGGCGAGTGGGGCATGGGTACGTCCACATACTGACCTGTCTCTGGGTCTAACAGTCGCTTGGTGGTGGCCTGTACGGGCGTGTCCACCAGGTAGTAGTGTCCAGTGGCGGGGTCCAGTAGCATCTTGCGTTGGGTCTGTGGAGCCGCCTCTCGGGCGGGCCCCACAGTCGGAGAGAGGCGCAACAGGTGCTGTTGGGTCCGAGGCGTCGCCGTCGCCGCCGTCGCAGGGTGATGGTAGATGCTCGCAGCCGGGTACTCCATGATTAACGGCGACTTCTTCTGCTCAGGCGTCTTGGCGTCACCTGGACCCGCCTCCTTTGACAGTTTGACCTCACCGGTGAAGCCCATCCCCGGTATGGTCAGGTAGTTCTCGGAGTCTGTGCAGCCCTGTGTGGCAGTGGGAATGATTTTCACCTTGCCCTGCTCCACCTGGATGTGTTTCCGAGGCCCTATTTTCACCGACAGCGGAGCCGCCGCCGCCGCCGCCGCTACCGCCGCTGTTGCTCTGGAGCTTTTCATAGTCGATGATGTTTGCGGCGCAGAGCTTTGTGGAACACAGTCACCGACTGAAGTGATGCTGACCTGTGCCTTGTTGCCCAAATGAAGGACACTTTGGTTACTGAATATCTTCCCTTGTTGGGGCTGTGTTCTAAACGTCTCGGTGCCGAAGGGGACGTGTATGATGTTCACGGCCCCCTGCGGCTCCTGAGCTTTGCCCGTGTCTGAGGTGCTGATCTGAGCTTGAGCGGTGTTCGTCGTCTCCGGCTGCTGCTCTTTTCTGGCTATGAGCGGCAGCACGTGGCTGCCGGTGACGAGCTGTGGGGCTCGGGCTTTGCGCTTCCACTCGTTCCTGTCGAACTCGTACAGCTGCTCCATGGTTTTCACCGCCGCTTTGATTTTCTCGATGGCCGCCTGCTTCGGCTCATTCCTCCTCTCCACCGCCTCCCCTGGTACCTGCCTCCTGGCGTTCTGTTGTATTTCCGGTTGCTCGGCGACGTGTAGCAGCTGTTTGGACACGCTAGGCGGCGCCCTGCTCGTTTCGCAGGCTTCGGTCTGGCCCTGCGATTTACCGCTGGTCTTCACCGAGTGACATTTGATCACGATGGGAGATGGTAACGAATGTTTGACTGGTTCCGTTTTGCCTTTTTCCTCGAGTTTGTCGGTTTTGTTCTCGCCATTATCCAGCGACACGAAGCGATACGAGCTTTTCACCAGTTTACGAACGTCCCTGACTCGATATATCGGCGTCTGAAACTTGCACTTAGTGTCTCTTATGTCTCTCACCGTGAAGTTCGGCATTTTATCCGCCGCTGATATAAAGTGGCATTTCGCGTCGCTCGCTGCCCTGAACGTGTTCACGGAATTGTAGGTGATTTTCGGGGTTAGCAGGCTCGCGATGTTCAAGGTGCAGCCTTTATTTTCCTTCACGCTCCTCAGACGAATCTTGATCTCGGGCGGTTTCCCCCCCTGCCTCATCCCATCCCCCACACACCCCTTCTCTTTCTGCACCAGCTGGTAGCTGGGAACAAAAAGCAGCTTCGTCAGCATGCTGCTGGTGTCCAGTCCTTCCTTGGCCTCACCTGCAGCTCTGAGCTTGGACTCTTTCACGGGCTCCGACTCCTCTGCTGTCACTGCACAGCTCTGGCTCTGGCTCTGACTGACTGGTGCTCTCTGGGGCTCGGCCTCCTCTGCTGCCACGTCGGGCCTCTGCTCCTCTGCAGGCCCGCGTGACCCTGGTCTGCTGCCCTCCGGCCTCTGCTCCTCCTGGCCGCTCAGCCCTGACCCTGACTCTGAGATCTGCCTCTGGACGCCTCTGCCCACTCGCCTCTGCCTGTCACTGATCTCCCCCCTCTCCATTTTGCGCTCCTGCTCAAACTGCATCTTCTTGGAAATGACATTTTTCAACAGACTGGACGCAAAGATGGCTCTTTTGTGCGTGTCCCCCGAACTCTCTGCCACCTGACACTGCACGTCGCATGCGGACCTGGCGCTCACGGTCCCGCTAACCTCACTGGGTCGGGCATTCGTGGGGCAGTTGGGACGCCTGATGTCTTCAGGCGCCTCCAGTTTGCAGCGGAAATTCAGCGTCACTCCGCGCTGCTTCACCGGCTCCACTGGATCCTTCACTGGGACGTTTTTGCTGGGATCTTGCTGGGGGGTCGCTCTCCTGTTCACCAGCATTTTCCCCTGTGGTGTTTTCCTGTCAACGGGGGACTCGCCGGGTCTCTGACTCGGCACCGTCTTGCTCATCTCCAGTGTGGCACTTGAGGTTTTGTGCGCAATGACGCTGCGCTCCTGCCCCCTGGACACGTCTCTGTAGTTCCAGTCCACGAAGGTGGACCACTTATTCAGCCCGTACTCCGACATGGAAGACTCACTGGAGGTGCTGAGGTTGATGGCGTCGAAGTACGGACACGCCAGACTGCGGAAAGACTTTGCCGTTAAATTGCGCACCTCCTTGTCCGCGTCGTCCAGCTCGCTGATGGAGCTGGACGCTCCGCTGGAGTACTCGTTGATGTCTTTGCGCCTCAGCTTGGACGCCAGGTGCTGACGTCCCGGAGCCGGGATGAAGTACTGGGCTCTGTCGCACAGGGGCCCCGCTGGCGCGCCGGAGAAGGGCCCCCCGTCTCCAAAGTTTTGCGCGTAAACGCCGGTGTCGCTCTCGGGGGCGCACGCCGGCTCGTTCACCGCTCTGGACGTGGCTTTGATGGACAGGTGGATCTGCCCCGGGTTTGCGTCTCCGCTTTGGTCTTTGTTGCTCACGCTTTCATCCGAACTGGCGCACAGGTCGCTCTCCTCTTGCTCGGTGCTGACCGCCGCCGCCTGCGCCTTGTCCCCGGGGCCCCTGCCCTCCACCACCAGGGTCCCCTCCTGCGTGTCGTCGCTCTCGAACGACGCGTAATCCACGAAGGAGTAGACCAGGTTGTCGTCCTCGAACTCCCAGCAGGTGCCGCGGCCCAGGTCGTAGTCCACGTCGTGGTCGAGCTCGGTCAGCTGGATCTCGTGCGTGGTGATGTAGTGGGACTCGTCCTCCACGGTGTCGGAGCCGCACTGGTCGGACAGGACGGCGCTGCCGCCGTCGTCCGACTCGGTGTTGCTGTTCAGGTACATGTCGGTGTAGCGCAGGTCCTCGCTCCCGCTGCGCACGTGCTCGCTGCCGTCCCCCGGCTCCGGTGCGCCCTGGAGCGGCCGCGCGTCGGTCTCCGAGCCCTGCTCGCTGTCGGGGAGTTTGGTCAGTTCGGTCTCCCCCGGGGGCCCCAGCCGCTCCTCCAGGGGCCCCGGCACCCAGGGGTCACACTTGATGACAGACAGCCGGTTCCCCTCGCCGGTGAACGTCACCTTCACCGTTTTGGCGCCGTCCGGTTTCATGTCCAGATCCACATAGTTGCACTC
The DNA here is from genome assembly GCA_016785325.1 of Chascanopsetta lugubris. Classification (NCBI taxonomy): domain Eukaryota; kingdom Metazoa; phylum Chordata; class Actinopteri; order Pleuronectiformes; family Bothidae; genus Chascanopsetta; species Chascanopsetta lugubris. The sequence goes on from JAFBJT010108405.1 coordinate 39,461, forward strand.
GTCGCTGTTCGTCTCGGCGGCGGCGGCGGGGGCCAGGACTTTCCCGTCCACCGCCGCCGCCCTGTCCGCCTTGTCCCCTGGGAGCAGCTTCCTGTGAAGTCCGGTGTCATGAAGGTAAGTGAGAGTTTCCTCCGCTGCTTCCATTTAGTCCGGTCTGACCGCCAGGTGGTCCGCGTCTCTGATGTTATCCTGACACAGGACGGAAAACTCTGCGGGCTGGAGGCGCAGGGGCGGACGGAGAGCGAGGTGGAGGAGAGGGTGGGTGGGTGGGTGGGTGGGTGGAGGAGAGAGAGAGAGAGAGAGAGAGAGAGAGAGAGAGAGAGAGAGAGAGAGAGAGAGAGAGAGAGAGAGAGAGAGAGAGAGAGGGAGGGGGGAGGGGGTGTGAGTGAGTGAAGGAGAGAGAGAATTTAGGAGAGGGAGTGTGTGACAGGGGAGTGTGAGAGACAGAAAGGGGGGGTGTAGGGGGGGGAGAGACTGTTATGGAGAGAGGGGTGGGTATTGTATTGTAAGTGCTGTACTATACGTATTACTATGATATAAGTACTATGATTAAATATAAGTATTCCAGAGAGAGAGAGAGAGAGACAGAGAGAGAGACAGAGAGAGACAGAGAGAGACAGAGAGAGAAAGACAGAGAGACAGAGACAGAGAGAGAGGGGTGGGACTGTAGTATGCATGTGTTGGCCAAGGAGTGGGAAATATTTGTATGCTATATAGATTATATATGAACTTTTATGTGAACACGTTTAAGTATATTCTTATATCTATTGTTACTGTGTATCAATGGGTGAAGTGTGTGTGTGTGTGTGTGTGTGTGTGTGTGTGTGTGTGTGTGTGTGTGTGTGTGTGTGAGGGGGTGGAGGCAAACTCACAGTATGTGCACATGTGTTGGTCATTGAGAGAGAGAGGGAGAGAGAGAAATGGAGAGAGAGAGAGAGAGAGAGAGAGTGTGTGTGTGTGTGTGTGGGGGTGTCCCCCCCTAGAAATCCCCCATGCTGATATTTAGTGGATCATTTACAAAGCTTGACATCAATCATCTTTTTAAAGATCTGATGAAACAAACCACGGTTTCAGCACCTTCCTCCGAAGAACAGCTCCTTATATGGTTCCATCACATTAACCCCTTCAGGTCTCTTCACTGAAACAACACGAGGGCTCGTTAATGTGCCGATGATGATGATCGGTATGTGACGGAGTCACACAGGGTCACAATTCAGGACCTCGACAGTCCGCAATCTCAAAATAAGGTTCCAGTCTTTGGTGTATTGAGCGGAGGCAAGATGGCCGACCACTGCTCATTGCCTCCAGATGAAAAACCCATTCAATTCAACGGTGGGTGGGGTCAAATGCATATTCTGTCACTCTATGTTGCTTAGATTTACACATACTATGCCCATATGTTAGGGGTGGCAGTGGCTCAATGGGTAGACCTTTGAATGCAAACGTCACTGGTTCGAATCCCACTCGGACCCTTCTGCAGTGAGACTTGCCCTGACACTGATACCCCCAATGGCTATAGAATAGAATGCCTTTATTGTCATTATACACAATGTACAATGAGATTGAAGGACAACTCTGGTGGTGCTAAGGGGGAAACAACAGGGGTACCCTAAATATAAAGTCTATAAAAATAAAATTTAAAAGTAATAAAAATAAAATGGGATCTACATATGTCTATTGGTAGAAATACCATGGATAAGCGGTAGGAGATGACATGACATGTATGTGTATATTGAATAAGATGTGCTCATGCATTGGAGCATAGAACCTTCCAAGTGTTGGTCTGTGAGACAGACACTGAGCCTGTTCTTGTCTCGAACACAAACACAGTATGAGTGGCTCATGGTGCTCACACTGTTTGTGGAAACAGGAACGTATCATTCTGTAGCTCTGCCCACTCGGTGAACAGCTGTCCACCACTGATGGAGGGGAACAGTCACCAGCCGCAGCCAGTCAGCTAAAAAAAAATGCAATAATACAAATACATGGCAGAATGATATGAGGTTCTCCATGCAGCCGTCTGTCTGTCTGTCTGTCTGTCTGTCTGTCTGTCTGTCTGTCTCAGTGTTTAAGACACACAAGTGTTGTTTCTGGACCAGGCCCCACATTAGTGGTATGCAGCAGGGGAGGTGGGGGGGGGGGGGGGTAAGGGGGAAGGGGGGGGGGGGGCTGACAGTTGCTGCATGTGGAGGGCACACTGACAGGGATATCAAGGACAGAGGCCATAAAGCCACTGTCCCATCTAAATCATACTGGTACCCTCAGTGTCAGTAACATGATGTGCCCCCCCATCTGTTTTTTTTCCCCCAACACGTGTAATGTTATTCAGATACTGTCTGCTCATCCTTAGACTTACATTTTAGGTCAATATATTACATTTTAAAATAGTTTTATGGCTGTAGACACTGGTGGACTTGCATTGAAAACTTGAATGAAAACCTCACAGTGTGTGAGATATAGTGACATCTGGTGGTGGAGTTGCATGATATAGCTGAATGAGCCCTTGCCTCATTCTTTCCTTCCCGGAATGGAGTCAGTGCAGCCTCCAGTTATCAGTGAGATATTATGGTGGCGCAACATGGCGGCCTCCATGGAGAGGACCTGCTCCTGATGTAAACAAAGGGCTCGTCCTGAGAATATGAAACATTTCACATGTCCTCAGGCAATTATACACTTGTGAAATATCTCTAGTCATTTTATTTATTTCTTTGAATAGAAATGAATGTGATTTCACTGGACCTTTAAATAATAAGCACAAAATTATTTTTTTTGGGGGGGGGCAAAAACAAACAAACAAAGTCTTAGGAAAATGGGGACATTTATATAAAGTTTTGTGACAAAACAGCTAAAACTATGACCCTATCTTAAAATTACTCATTGTGTCAGAGGGGCTTTGATATGACTGCACTGATACACTGATACATGCCTGGTCTCAGACTGCGCAGGCGCACAACACACACACGCGGAGAGAGAAGCCAGGAGGGAAGAAGTCACTCGCCACTTCGCTCCCGTGCGTCAACACGTATCGTAGTTTATCAACATCGACACCGACAGTTTCTGCAGCGCTTCACAGGTTGAACTATTCGTCGTTCATTTACAAACACAAACACTTCACTCTCCAAACGCTTCACAGTAAAAACGCTGACGCGACCTCACCTGCTGCTCGTGCCGTGTGTTCGGTTCGAACAGCCAAACAGTAGCGTAGCTAAGCCCACTGGGTTTGTAGAGCATTCTGGCGCGCTTCCGGGAGGGGGGGGGGGGGGGGCTTTTGGGTGTTTTTATTTTATTTTACAATTAAAGTAATTGTTGTGTTTAACATAGTGAATGTGTGTGTGTGTGTGTGGGGGGGGGATCGCAGGAAATAGTTATGTTATGTTTTTCTGTGAATATATATAAAAAATTAAAATAAGGAAATGTACAATGGCTGTCAAATAATGACATACTGGTATTGTGTTTGTGGGAGGGGCTAAGCGTTTATAAGAGGCCATTTTGACCAAGGAATAGGCGTCTTGAAGTTACACACAGTGGTTAACAACAGAAGTAAGTGTTGAACGTTGAAGCTATTGAAGAGGCTTATGTATTAATTGTTTGTATTTGGTACACAGTTTAACTACAGTTTTTCGAAAATGGCATAGTATGTGTAACTAAGTTTGGTTTTTCACACACAACCACATACACACACACACACACACACACACACACACACACAGGTTGTTCTGACCTCCACAAAGCTGATAAAATTAGGCGGCTATTTAAAATGGGGACACCACTCACACCAGCGCGTTGAGATCAGTTTCTCACAGTGACTGCATTAAAACAGCAGGTGTTAAATCATGAGCTCCATTAATCAACACCAGCACAAATTCTTTTTCTCCCGTAGGCATGTTTTATTTCTTAGGCTGAAAGAGGCTCGGCATTTATGGTGATACGCTTGCAGACCTGGCACAGGGATCGGGGCGTGGGTGAGCGGGTGAGTGGGCAGCTGGCGGAGAAATCAACAGATCACAGTGGGGTCAGTCAGCGTGGAATGACGGGGCAGTGGCAGACTGGGACCAAAACATAGAATTAAAGGTTGATGTCGGTGTTTGAGAGATTTAACATCACCAGCTGAGAGGTTGATGAGTGGTGAGCAGCAGGTGAGCAGGTGAAGTGGCAGCCAGAGGTACACACACACACACACACACACAGACAGGGCTTTGGTTACACATGTGTACTCATTGGCATTATGCATTGCATTTCTCTTTGTCTTAACTTAAAGGTGCAGTGTGTACGATTTTCGGTCATTTTTGTTACTTCTAAATAAATTAAAAAAACAAATTCTTTCCAAACATTTACATATGTATTTTCATGAATTTATAATCACCCAAATGTTTTATTATTTCCCATCATCCTTAAATGAGCCCAGTATATTCACATGAGAAGTGGGTCCTCTCTATGGGGGCCACCGTGTTTTTACAGTAGCCCAGAGTGAACTTACCAACCGTCTTTTGAGTTTTAATGACAACTGAATTCTACCATAGGTTCTCCTGCATGTCCTGCATGAGGGTGAGGTGATGGATACAAGATACAACTTCACCTCTCGATGTCACCACATCTTACACACTGCACCTTTAAACTTAAAGTTGCATGGCTTCATACAGTTATGTTTACTTTGTTCATACTAGAGGGAAGATTCTATAAACCGAGATGTGCAGCAGAACCATAGCATGAGCCAGCTGGTGTGGCCCCTGATGCAGGAATCCCCACCTATCTGGTAAGTTGTTGTCATAGCGATAATGATATTCCGTCTGAATGCCGGTCAGCAGGTATCTGATATGCAGTTGTTTACAAAAAATGTGTCAGTTATATGTAGTAAACAAATATGATGCGGTGAGCTCGTTTGTTTTGATAAATCGACTGGTGTCACAGCTACTCATACCCACTTTAACTTAACTCTAAATCTAGGCATTAAAGGTCCAGTGTGTAAGATTGGATTTAATTATTTAGAATTTAAATTTGGTTTTGGTGGTTTTGAGAGGTGTTTGATAACCTCAGGGTAAGACATGTTGTTTTCATCACTCTAGAATGAGCCTTTAATATTGAAGTGTTGGTCCTCTGTGCGGAGGCCGCCATGTTGTATGACCACGTTTTAACAGGAGCCCAGAATCGACAAACTAAACAAATTGCTATGAAAACCGAAGACTGAATGGTTCTAGTACAGTTTTGTACGTTTAGCGGCAACATGCAACCTCATCACTAGGTGTCACTAAACCCCACCCACTGTGCCCCCAACTCTCGATTGGTCCATTGACGAGGTGAAGTCCACAGTGATGATACGGAACCAGAGGCCAAACCCTCCAGCAGAGTCTCTGATCCCCCTGAGTTTCCTGCTCTCCTCTCAGGGGAACTGGAGAAGAGTGAGTGCTGGAGCACCTGCTGTGAAGCAGTCACCAGCAGCCAGACACTGCACTTCTCCAGGTTACCCCCCACCCCCCGGCCCCCCCAACCATCCCAGCC
>JAFBJT010108405.1:45678-55693 GCA_016785325.1 Chascanopsetta lugubris
ACTGTGAACTGCATGTTCCTGTCATCTCTGGGTGAAAAAAGCACTAACATGTTCTGACAGTCTGTCCATTTGTGAGTAAGAACGTGTGTTATGGATTCAGTCCAGTCTCTTATAAATCACATGAAATGGTGAATCACAGAGGTAATCAGACACAATTGAACAACTGATTGAACAACACAACTAATAATATGGCCCCATGTTCAACCGAAAATCTCTACACAAGCCAATAATAATTTCTGTGATTCCACATGCAAAATCCGCGTGTCCTTTGGTTGGGCGGGGAGCGTTTGATCGCACGCTCAAATCCCCTCCTCAATTGTGCCGCTGACCTTGAAGTCATCTCCCTCCACCATAATCTCAGATAAAATGGTGGAGGGCCATTATGGAGGGCAGCAGTAATCTGCCTTCTCTCGCTTTCTGAGGCTGGCAGGCCAAATCTAATTAAAACCATCACACTGATCCCACAGTGTGTGTATGTATATGTGTGTGTGTGTGTGTGTGTGTGTGTTGCAACATTATTTTTCCTCGATATGTGCATTGCTAGCGAGCATTCACACGTAATATGTGTTTAGTTTGCATTTCCTTGTGTACACGAGGAAATGCCCCGTCTTTGTGGCCATCGCCAATGCAAACGTGTGCAAGCATCCGACACGTGTGTGAGCTGATGTGACAGCGCGGCTTGTTCACTCGCGGCCTCGCAATTAGCGCAAGCTGTCAATCACGTTGGAGTGCACTTTCGAAAGGAGACGAATTAATGAGGAAATAAATGAAGAAAAAAAACTCCTGCAGCCAAGAGCCGGCGTTAATTGGTTATTACATTAACGAGACATGGGTGACAAGAGACAGAGGACTTGAACTGTGAATGATGGAAAAAACAAAAGAGCAAGCCAAGGAATGGAATGAGGGTAAACAAGTTCTGAGTTACCACCAGACTTCAGCCAATAGCATATACTTTTCTACAGTGCGTATGTATTGTTGAATTGGGAGAGAGGGATCCATCGTTTTACAAAAGCTTACTGGGTTTCAGCAGACAGAAAGAGACAGAGAAAGGTGAACAGCTTGGTGGCCTTCTGCTAAAGGGAGACTAGGAAGTGTCAAGTGTCTGAGAGACAAAGTAGAGAGAGAGATGTTGGAAAATTGAAGTTTCCCTCTGTCAGTCTGTCTTGTCTCATTGTCTGTCTGTCTCACTGTCTGACTGAAAACAGAAAGTGTAACTCTGCAGTTCTATACATGGGTGTTTGTGTGTGATTGGCATTGCTTTGCATGAAGAGATATTGACATTGGAAACATACATATATGTGTTAAGATGTACACTCACACACACACATTCACACTTTATATATGAAACACAACACACATACACCCACATGTGCTGACTAAGGTTACTGTTGAGGAAATTACTGACTTTCCTTTAAACTCAATTTTCCTTGTCACAACTTAAAGATTTACTCCTTGAATTATCCACTGACCCCAGAAATGAGTTGTTGTGCTTAACAGGCCAAGATGTCCTCTAAATGATCTGTAGTCAGAGATTTGTCCCCAAACGTCGCCACACACACATAACAGCCTCAAACACCACAGGAGCAGACCCCATAAATTACACTGATACATTGGCTGACTCTCTGGGCACAGAGGGGACACTGGAAATAAGGCCAAGAGTGAGAAGGTCATTTCAATTTTACTGTGTTTCTTTCACGTGCAACCACACACACACACACACACACACACACACACACGCACACACACACACACACGCACACAAAAGCATGGACTAATATGCTCATACAGGAAGGACTGCAGGAGGGACATCAACACACCTACCAACTCAATCACACACAATCACAAACAAAATCACAAACACACATATGCACACACTTATACCTGACGAAAAAGGTCATCAACAGAGTGCAGACATAATGAAAGAACAGATTAATTGAAATAACGGAATTGTGCGGCCCTAGCAGGTATGAGAGGGATGGAGGGATGGAGGGATGAGAGATGAGGGAGGACAGGGGGGAGGACAGCAAAAGAATAAGACAAAAGGCAGAAGGGATGAAAGAAGATCGAATTGATTTTTAATAATGTTATGAGTTGGAAAACCCTTTTCATTTCTGCGATTAATAATGGAGGAAGCCAGATTAAATGGCTGTGTGCAGGCAAGCATGAGAGTGTGTTACTTATTCTTTGTGTGGTTGTGTGTGTTGTTGTGGAGTGACCTCAGAAGGCTGTTCACACTAGATGTTTGAGCTGCAGCAGCTCTCTGCTGGTGGAATGGTCTGCATGTCTGATGTGCAGCCACAGACAATGTGTTCACATAAAAGACCGAATTATTCCAAGGGCTTCAAAAACTTTTTTTTCTTTTTGCCATTGTGTGCCCTTGAAACACAAAATCATTGCATTACACAGTCTATTGCATCCACACAACAATTGACATGTCTACAACTATTTATCCAGAGGGAACAACTCCACCAACCTCAACCTCACCTCAACATCATGTAACCCCTGTACATTAATAAAACACAATCAATGAATTACTTAAAAAAAAAAATCATTCTATGAATTCTTTCTGCCGATAGATCCGCTAAAACTCAACACATTGTACCTTTAAAATGTGATCCAGACAAAGGGGGTACATCCATCATTCCTCCACACTTGTACTTTCACATTTGCAAGACCTCAATTTCCACCCACTTCCCGGGGAATAATTCATGGACCTTGATGAAAAACAAATCAGGTACATTTACAGGACTGATGTATTTTCAGTGTGTGCAACATTGTGCTGCCTGATTGAATTGAAGGAGGAGGCTGTATGCAGCCATAGTGCCCTTCTATCTTGTTGGCAGTGTTCTGAAAGCATTCAAACTCCTTTGATTTTTACAAAGGCAGTTGATTCACACAAGCTGCGCTTTGGTTCCTTTGTTGTTTGAAGTTTCGAAAGTGTTTGCCTTGAGCCTACTATGGACAACATGATTACTGTTTATCTGTCAAAGTCTCATCATGTCGGCTCTCTGTCGCTTTTCTATGGTGAAGACACAACAATGACACACGGTAAGTGAAACACTAGACACACGACGGATGATAGTTTTTTCCAAGGCTTTTCTCAGTGCTTCCTGGTAAACACTTAATTACAGTTTTGATTCGAACGACCTCCAAACATTTACTGTAGTGAGTGAGGCGTCTTCTCCTTTCTTGTCTATATCCTCTATAGCATGTGACCGTGTGATTTTAATCTTTGACCCCTCTAATCTTAATCTCTCTGTTACTGTACTGAATCAGGGTCCTGACATCTGTCATCCATACGACTCACTTTGTAATCTGGGTCAAGCCTGGCTCTTTCTTAGAGAAGAGAAGAGAAGAGAAGAGAAGAGAAGAGAAGAGAAGAGAAGAGAAGAGAAGAGAGCAGAGTGAAGGGGGCTTTTAAAAATGTATTCACCCATATTTTTCTACACATAAGTTTTAATGTGCAAAATGTTCACTGGAAATGACAAAAGCCAAAATAATCCTCTTATAACTCTGCGTTTTGGTTGGTGGAAATGGGTAAATATGGATATGAGAGAGAATTACACAATTAAGTGTTGATTGCCATTAAATTGAGTCAGCACTTGCTAATCGACACTGTAAACAGCTTCAAAAAGCTTTGCTCTGTGTCTTTATACGAACGCCTCTTCATCCAACTGAACATTTGACAGTAGGAGCCTTGAGAAGTGACTGTGGATAAAAACCCTCCTTTATCTGACTAATATCTTACATCCCACGCACTTAATCAATATCCCGAGCAAACTGGAACCTCCGTGCATACCCACACCAGCAGGTGACCTTTCAATTCGAATACCCAAAATACTGTTTTGCGTATCCCGGAAAGCGGCAGCGCTCCCTTCGCCCGAGCCTCGGCAGATCGCATGACTTTTCTGAGGGAGAGTTTTCAATGAACTGATGTTGCCGGGCAACAAACATTCGCTCCAGCCAGTGAAAAGAGTTACGGCAAATTCCTCAGAGAAAAGGAAAAAATAAAACAGTTCAAGTATAAGAGTTGATTACAATGTTCAGTTTCAGCAGAGGTCCCTGGCGTCGGAGTATATGCAGGAATAACACGCACACATGCCCAAGCACAAACCTCCGGGCAATCTAGAGCAAGCGCGCACACTGATTTAAAACTTCCGGGCACGAAGATATGGACAAATTAGAAACAAATGGAAACACAATTTCACCAAAATCTCAACCAGTGAACAATGAGAAGAAACCCAAAGCTCCTTAGGCTACTCTTGTATTTGTGTGCTATCTTCAGGTAAGAGGGACCACAACACAGACACCAGCACACCTCAGCACTGATGCTTGATAACCTCAGAGGACTCGCCAGAGGCTGCACTGACATCACGTTACCAAAGCAACAGACAGAAGGCTGCGATTGGATGGAGGAGATGATGACTCAACCACCCTCCCTCGTCCTCCCCTCTTCTGTCTCACCATAATCTCTCTCTCTCTCTCTCTCTCTCTCTCTCTCTCTCTCCGTCCAAGTGTCACTCACTTGCTCATGCACAACTTTTTGAACGTCAAGGAGACAGAACGCCCAGAAGGAGCCGCATGATATTTTGCAGTTCAAAGGATTAACACGGTGGAATGATTCATAGAAGGCAAAATATTTTAACTGAAAATACACCAACTATTACCAAATACTATGATGGACATTAAAAGGACAGGCTAAGACAGACTTTTGAATAGCTGTATTAATGTTTATGTATTCACTGTGTGGGAGATGTACAGAATTCGCACAGTCCAGCAAGTTGTCATAAAGACAACAGCACTGAATGGAGAGAGGTAAATGGCTGGCCTGTTTCTTTAAAATGGAAATAAACACGGTGTGTGTGTGTGTGTGTGTGTGTGTGTGTGTGTGTGTGTGTGTGTGTGTGTGTGTGTGTGTGTGTGTGTGTGCGTGTGTGTGTCTGTTTATGGACATTCAGTAAAGCCTACCTTAAGTTAACCTAGTTTCACAGGCCTCTTGAGCGGGCCTGTTGAAGGCACGCTCACTAAATCATTCATGGTGGAGAGACAGAGAGAAACATGTTCCTCTGTGTGTGTGTGTGTGTGTGTGTGTGTGTGTGTCTGTGTGTGTGTGTGTGAAAGAGAAAGAAAGTACAGCAGTCCTCAATGCTGTTTTCCTCATTCTGAATGGTTACACTGTACTTGCACAACAGGAAATGGAAGTTTAGATACTCTGACTAACAAATTGTGTTTGAAATAAACAACCTTAATCATTCCAACTATTATGCATCCATTTTTGAGATGACCTCAAGACCCAGTGGACCTTAGTCATGTGACCCCAAATAAAATCTTTGACCCCAAATCAAACCATTGGCCCTCTTAAAAACAGCATGGTAATGAGTTGGGCTGAAGTAAATGCCATCACACTGCCATTGTTTTGGCGGCATTCCATTTAAAGGTAATGGAAAGAAGAGGCTGAGAGAGGAGGAATGAATCCACCCATGTCTTTAACAGCCTTCTCCTGTGACAGATGGTGCTACCCTCTCTCTCCCGTCTCTCAAATATACACCTCTCTTTTTCACACAATCTTCTTTTGCTCTCTGGATGTCTGCCAGTCTCTCTCTGGTTTTATTTTACCCTCGCAGCTCTGTGGTTCTCTTGTTTCCCTTTTCTTTCACCTTCTCATTACCTTCCATCTCCTTCTTGTTTTCTCTGCCTCGCCCGTCTCGTGTCTGTCGCACACCACTTTCTCTCTCTCTCTCTCTCTCTTCTCGCTCTCTCTCTCGTCTTCTCCTCTAGGAAATCCCTCTCGACCATCTGTCTGGCCGTGATGAATTCAGAGCCTTTCAGAACAAATCAACTCAGCCAAATTTCTGAGGCTCGACATGCTGATCAACTTTGTGTGAGTGTGTGTGAGAAAGAGCAAGCACACCTAAAATACCTCATAACGTGTCACGTGTACTGCTCAATTTATCCTGCATTTGAGAAATAGAAGGGACATACAAACAATTACAGGTCAGGACCTCATGACACCTGCTGATTTAAAAAACAAACAAACAAGAAGCTCGGACACTATGTTCACTTTCAGCTAAATTTTACAAAAAGAAAAGTTTGTAAGGCAACTGACTGAGAGTCTGTGTCTTTAGGGTCACAAGTAATGATGCTATCGGCCAAGTTCATGACTGCATGTTTATAGATGGGCCTTGGAAGCCAAGGGCAGACTACATGGGGTTGTTTACTGTGTTGCAAGACGGCAGACATGCTCAATAGAAATCATTGCACTTAAGTGTGGATTGAAAACCGGTTCATTGAGTTCAAAGTTAAAAACATTAAAAACAGCTCCACTCAGCCTTTGTCTGCAGCAGAGTCACTAACTTTTAAAAGTGAAACTGATGTAATCAGTGTTTTTACCTGTTTTAATTATCAAGGTTGTTTTTGGGGTGGCGACAACCTGAATAAATCTAAACTTTAATGAACACTGAACACATCTCAGCCTACAGGAGATTGGACACAGTGTACACTATAGGAAACCTTATTTCACTGTCATGTTTCATGCACACTGTGGAGAACGCAGGAGATAAAGGAGAGTAGCAGGAAGACTGTATATATCATCAGCAATAGCTGTGGGAATACAATAGGCTTTTCAATAATGGTCTGTCTAGAAAAAACGGGATTCAAGGCCCTGCATTAAAACATGATGGATTTCTAATGGTGGAATCCTCATTGACCATATTGGCCAAAGAGCCATAAAACTGTCTGGTCAATGTGAAGCAGATTCACACATGAGAGAAAATGCTGATGAATGACAATAAAGACCAAAACGACGCTGTGGATGCAGGTGTGGACTTACTATCTCTCAGTCCATGTGTGTGTGTGTGTGTGTGTGTAAAAAGATGGATCGTGCCTTGCAGCCTTCCAGTCACCTACTCGGTGCGGGAACTAGCAGTTGTAGCACTAAACGTGCCTGGCCAGACCTGGTGTTAATACAGAGACTTGAGCCAATTCATCTTCACTGACACTCACCCAATAGCACTGTAAATTACAGAGTGAGGGGGTGAGGGAACGGGCGGGGTGAGAGGTGAGCAGGGGGAGATTGAGAGAAAGGGAGAGACGCAGAGATAAGACAAAAGACTGAGATACTGGACGGGAAAAAGAAAAGAAGCAGAGAAGGGGAGAGAGTTCACACAGCAACTTATAATGAATGCATGAATAATTCTAAATGCATCCATCATCAATACGAGAGGCAAATAATACCAAGGAGAGTAGGGATTTAACCATGCTTACTAGATAATAAATAAAGCCACGTTCTTATAGCTGGAGAATGAGTATAATAGAATAATGCTGGGTCAGAGAATTATGGCCAGGGGAGACAAGAGAAAAAATATTTTTCGAGTGCAAAAACCAACGGCTGTCATCATTTTTCATGACACGTATTTTCTGCATCACTGATGGAACAAAACCGACCATAACAGTGGCCTTGGCAGGAGGTGCGGGCACTTGCGACGGATCCCCCTGCCAAGGAGCCTCGTCGCCAGGACACGTCACGGCCCCAAAAAGTGGACAGATCCCTCAGAAGACCAACTAAATCAAACTCACCTTGTGTTTCTTATCTGGTGTTAAAAACCGCTTCCCCCTCAATCAGTGGACATAGTCACAGAGGGGCTGATGGAGAGGATTGGAACAGTCACGATCTATTGGAGTTTAAACTCACTTTTACAGATGCAGTTTTTCACCCACTTAGTAGAGCGTAGTAACATCCTGTGCAGAAATGAGGGGGTGGGGTGGGGGGGGGGGGCTGGTGGTCTTTGGAGGACTGTGCAGGTGTAAGAAACCCTTCTCTCCTCCTTTTTATCCATCATGCATTGCTCACAGGTTACATCACTGACAGCTGTCCACTGATACACTATAAGCTGAAAAACAACGACAGCGATGAGACAAATAGAAACGACGGGGGGTCTTACAATCCCGACTGATGTCGAGAATGAGTCGAATCGCACATCGGAGGAGAATCCTCATGGTTGTTCTTCTCACTAATCTCAGCTGTGGACACACTGGAGGACTGGAGAATGATGGCCCATCACCCACTGTGGGATGTTGTGATTGTCACTCAGGAGGGAGTGACGCAAAAGCTCCCCGGTTTGTCATGTTCTCAAGAGGAAGGGGGTGTAAACAAGATAAACACAACGGGCGCTGGTGCAGCACAACAAACAGCTCCATCTGAAATTATAATCTGCGATGATATTATGGCAGAGACGCTGAAATAATCACGCCTGAGATGAGTCTTGGTTCGATAATCGGAGCCAAACATTGGTGCTGAGCAAGGTTCCACACCAAATTCTCCTTTGAGAATCAGTCGAGCCGAATTGGCTGAACTGGCTCGAAATAAATGTAGTGAGCAGCTTTAGATTTCCACACAGTGATTCCATGCTGTGGTGAGCTCGACTCTCTCTCTCTCTCTCTCTCTCTCTCCACTGGAAAACAATGGCTCTGGAAATGGAGTGAGCATTCTATAATAAAGGTCTGAGATTTAATTAAGATTCTGTTGTTTGAACATTGCTTGTGGACTGTCAACTCAGCTCAGGGAGGTTCTGACAAAACTGAAACAGTGCTGATGAAAACTATAAGAGCTGAAACGTGTCCGCCAGTAAATAATCAAATAGACAGGATTTGGCGGTAGTCAGCTGTCCAGGCTCTTAGAAACCATTTTTCTTTTTTCTCTGGCACTTAACTCTCTAACACACACACACACACACACACACACACATACACACACACACACACACATTACTGCAGCAAACATGCTTTCTACATCAAAATGTCCGACAACAATAGACAAGCTAAAACTTTAATGTGGAGAAGCACATTGTACCTTAACTGCACTGCCAGTCATTCCAGCCAATCATCTTTTCAAACCACCACTGAAGACAGAAGCGTCCTATATACCCAGCACTGGCAGCAGCCACTGGCAGCGAGAACACATCTCAGTCTGCCAGGAAGTATATTCACGACTAAGGAAGCTAGCACAGCGCCCACATATGAAAACGGAAGATGAGCACTTGTGTCGTATATTTCCATGTGTCACTGTGTGTGTGTGTGTGTGTGTGTGTGTGTGTGTGTGTGTGTGTGTGTGTGTGTGTGTGTGTGTTTGAAACCAGAAGCTGGTTACAGATTGATGTGTGCAAACTCAGGAGAGTCTGCAGGTTCTGGCAGCGATTATAAAGAGGAGAGCAGCACGACCTGGCTTGAAATCAATATTATGACAAATGATTACAATTATCTCAGTAACAGGACATGGGGCACTAAGTGTTTTAATACATTAATGCAGTATATTACACGGTGGTTCATTACATGCCTGGATAGTTGCAATACGAGCAGAGTGCGGACACTGGGCTGAACCAGGTTAATGAGAGACTCAGTCTGTTTAGGGGAAAGTCTCAGCCTAGTTTAACTTAGAGATGTAACAGCTGTCCATTTAAAAATTCAGAGCTTGATAGACAGATGCGCTGTTCAATTAATAACTGAAAATCTTATCTCCTCCCTCCAGGGCCATATTACATTATTGAACATTTCGAGTATAAATCACGGCCGCCTCTCTAATGCAATGGCTGGAACTGTCTGTCTTGAATATTTGCAGCACCAAAGCAGCAGCAGCAGCAGGTTCTCCTTTACAAAGTCGCCCTCTTTGTTATCGGTTTGGTGAAAAGCTGTTTGATGTGCACCCAAACCCCACTGAGGAGTGTGGACCAATCTGTCCCATCTAGTTTGGCTTCATCTTTCCAGCCTCATAGACACTTGAGATTGTCCTTAATCTTCCCCCCCCCGAGCACATCTATGAAAATGAGGTCCACTCCCTTGTCTTGACCTCTCACATCACCAGTCACCATGGTGCTTGTCGGTGATGAAACATTGCCCCAGTGTATCTTCTTCACCCTTGCCTTGACCCCGATCTGATGGTCATACGACCAGAGGGGGCCCCACGCTGCCTGAAGGACGCACTGTTCTACAATTTTATGGGATTTTTTTTATGGCAGAAACA
>JAFBJT010108405.1:66738-82612 GCA_016785325.1 Chascanopsetta lugubris
CCTCCTCACAAACCTGGCAACTGTGAGTATGCGCTGGATACAGCAGCCAGTATGGCGGACAGCGAAAGCGATTTGGAGACAGACGGGCTTGAATTAGCCCTGGACACACTGTTTAACAGACACTGCAGCAACCCGTCGTCTCTTAACAGCAAAGACTATTGCTCTGAGTTTTGTGAGGTAAGTCGGACCCCTTTTTGCCGCCTGGTCTACCAACACGGCGTCTGTTTATTGTTATTGCTACAAGCGTTGCTAGCTAGCATTAGCGCATTGACTAACCGTATTAACGTAGTTGTGTAGCTTGCTACGATTGTGCCATAGCCCATGTGAAAAACGCCATTAATGGTCTGTCGGATGACATTAGCTATATACATCGGCTCCTTGTGATTTGTATGCAAGTGCCGACCGTCATATTAGGTCATATTAGGTCTGACATTCGAAGTGGTTAGCTTGTAGCACCTCAGCTATGCTAACAAACTGGTGATCGAGGAAACCGATGGATTTTGTTTATGTCAGTTTAGACTCATTTCAGATGTTTGATTGTGATTTAAGTCGCACAACTGTCACATCGATTGAAATCCCAAGTAATCAATAGTCACGGTAAAGTACTGTACACCACAACCCTGACAGATACGCTTTAACCCATGCATTACACCAGCTTGTTTAAGGCAACGTGAAAGGTTAGCAAGATTCTATGAAGAATATTGACATGAGAGTTGTAAAGCATGTTCAATGTAAGTTATAATTAACCTTAATCGGTAGCTGTCAAATATATGACCACTTCACGATCTTGTTGACATGCAAACTATGTGCTAGAGAATAGTATAATTGCTACAACACTAGGTCATTAGAGATGTCAGGTCCCCAGTACACTGTAAACAATGTCAAATAGTGTCACACAGCAAGTTCCACAAGTTATTTTCTTTTTAAAAACCTCCACACTGGATTTGTTTGTTGGAGTTTGTGACATTCAGTGGTTTCAGCAAAGTAATCCTCACCGCACCCTTCCCAACCATTACGGAAAAGGGAATTTGGTCATTCCAGCAGTGATCTGTCCCTTTAACGCATTCCAGTAAAAACCTAATGAACTACAATGCAGACAAAAACAACACATTTATTGTGTAAGACACCAGGGAAGATTTAAAGAAAAAATCCTTCTGGTGATCAAGAGCTGCCAATGCCGTAACAGGATGCGTGTAATGTAGAGTTATAAAATATAAATGCTTGGATTAAATCTTGTTGTATTATTTTGCTTCCCAGCTGATTGAGGAGTACACAGGGCAATGGCAAGTTCCACTCCCTCAGTTGAAGGTGTTGCGGACAGCGCTCTGCAGCTTCACCAAATCCACAGCGGCCTTCCCTGATGACTGCCAACACATCCATCATGTCCTCAGCAGTTTGGCCTTGTAAGTAGAATGAGAGTATTGTCTGATGCTGAACATACATGATGATAATTGCTGATGTCTTTGCCAAAATGCTGTCATGTAATCATGTGTAAAAACACATGATGCAGCCATTCGAAGTTTAAGGTCATGTCCTGCCTCTCGATGCTCTACCCAGGCGTACGAGGGCCTGTATGTTTCATATGTAGAGACCAAACTTTCTACACTGTTGTATGTCTGAAAATGATTCACCTGTGATGTGTTTTGAATCAGGTTTTCTATTTTTCATTCTCTTGCAGGAGCCACTTTGAATTGATGCTGTTTTTCAGCAAAGAAGAATTTGTGGAAGAGCCTTTGAAATACATCCTTGATTCCTTTCAGGTGAATCGACAGTGACTAGCAGCTGACGCCACAGCAGCACTAGCAAACTAATGATTTATTGTCATAGTAAAGCTCAATTCAAGCCATGATTTTGCCACCATTTTGATCTAGTGGTCTGTGTTGCACTTGGTTATTTACAAAATGGAAATGTTAATGAACTATTTTGGAACATTATTTTCAGGAGTGTCACTCTCACCTCCTGAGGCACAGGAACGCATACTTTCAGCAAGTGAAGCAGACCATTAAAGCTGGAGGTCCATGGGAGAACCCAGTGCTGCAAAGAATCCTGAAGGAGAAAGACTTGCCACCTCAAGAACGTAAGCTCTTTTTATCATATCATCATATGCAGTGTGTAAGATTTGGTGACATCTAGAGGTGAAGTTGCATGTTGTATCCATCGCCTCACCCTCACACTTATGAGCATCAGTTGTCATTAAAACTCAAACGATGTTTCGTACGTCCTCTTTTACTACTGTAAAAACATGGCGGCCCCCATAGAGAGGACCAGCTCCTCATGTAAATATACATTAATGGGCTCATTTAAGGATTATGGAAAACATAAAATATTTAGGTGATTTTAAATTCATGAAGATGTCGGTATATAATAACATTTTTAGAGAGGTACAGCTAGCAGAGTAGTTGGGGCAGCCAGACAATGTTGAACACTCTCTATAATCTGATGTGGTTCAAGGCTGCATACTTTGCATTAGGGGAAGTTACAGCCCTATCACACTGTCAGACTACATACATGCTGTGATTTACCTTACAAAAGGATACACAGGTTTTCATTTGCTTCCCCTCCCATGCAGTTGAGGAATTCCTGAGCTCAGAGTCTCCTGTCTTCTTGGAGCTGCGAGTTCGGTACTTGCAGGCTTGTGAACGAATCCAGGAGGCGCTGGCGCTGGCGAAAAGCTGCCTGGAAAACAGCGAGGCTGGAAAGCATCTTTTCTTCCATCAGGCTTACCTGACCTGTCTGTACAAGGCCTCGCTTCATGAACATCTTCACAAAGAGGTGAGACCAAAAGAGCAATGTTAATATCCCTTGAAATGCCGTAGTGATGAGTGAAACAGAAAACATATACAGATTATCATTAAGACAAAGACATTGTTTATATGCTGATATACGACTAATCAAGAATGTCAAGTTTCATTTGATCTATTCCTATTTTTCTATATTGAGTACAGTGCATTTCGTTTACAACGTCTTTTTATACGTGCTTCTTCTGCATATCCTCCTCCTCAGATGGCAGAGATAGACGGTCGTGATGCTGTTGAAATCATCTGCAACACAGAGAGAGTGGAAAAGGATGAGCTCCTGTTGTCACTGTCTAAAGCTTTCCTCACCCAGTATCTACACAATGGAGACATGTATTACATCTGGTTAGTTGGAGTATATCTGGCAGGATACATATCCTTGTTTATATCGATATAAAATGTGTTGTTTATTAAATATGAAACTAAACTATGTTTGTATTGTATTTCTCCCGACTGCTGCTACTCTGTAGGGACTTGTTGTTCATTTGGAGTCGGCTGCACCTAAGGGCGCATCCGTCCAGACAAGGATTCCTTACAGAGTGTTTAGAGTTGGCTTCCTCTGCCACCAACGTCAGAGCCATCTTCCCTTTCATCAAACTGGTCACCACAGAGGTACTACACAATTCTGTGAATTTGCTTAATTTTAAAATATGTTTTTTTTTGTGATGTTTTGTGATTCAAACTTAGAAATGTCTTATCTTATTTTCACTCTCATTTGATTCTCCCTTTCACATTTTCCTCTTTATTGAGATATATGTATTTGTCTGATTTGTAACAGGTGGGTAGTGAAGGGATCCAGGTCTGTGTGGAGCTTTGTGCCCGGGCTTTGCAGCTGTGTGACATGCAGGCCGACTCTGAAACCCGCTCACTGGTCTGCAAGACCATTGCCTTCCTTCTGCCCCATGACCTGGAGATCTGTCGAGCATGTGCGCTGCTTGCCTTCTGTCAAGAACGCAGCCTGGAGGCTTATAGAACCGTCTGCCTGCTTTACATGCATCCTGACCAGGAGCCACATCCACACAACAGCCCTGTCCGGACCAACGTCCGCTTCCATATATTGCAGGTACGAGTGAGCGAGGAGGGAAAAGTGTTCTGCCTCTTGTCGTATCCTGGATATTCACTTCATTGTTTGCCTGTTTTTTTTCCGTATTCCTTCTCCAGATGTTGAAGGAGCGTCTCTGCTTTGACCCTGAGTTTTGGAACCTCCTGACTCTCAGGACTTATTGCTTGGAGCTTATGAGTGACAATGTCATGAAGGCTGCGGTCCTGAATGAGATGAAGGAAGAAGAAGAAAAACAGTACAGCCAAGAGCTATCGACAGACAATTTAAACGACTCATCTACTCAAGGTTTTAGTTTGGCAGAGTGCACTGAAGCCACAGTTGTACCCCATGATCTTTCAGAAGAGCAGATTTTGGACGAAAAGGAAGAAAAGGTTGCTCCTCAAACAGAAAATGTTCCCCGGAAAAGGAGAAAATGGAGGAGGAGGCTGAGACAACAAAAACAACCTGTGTCTGATGATGAGGCGGACCCTGCTGATGATCCTGAGTTTAAATACAATCTCCAGACTGAGGCTTTGAGCAACAACTCCATGTATTCGCTGAGACGCAATCACACCAACAAAGAAAACTCAGCGGTGCCAAAGTTCCCTCTAAACCGCAAAAGAGAGTATCTGTCTCGATGTGTTAAGAGCCAAATTCTGAAAAGGAAAGGGTGTAAGAAAAGATGGCTGCAGGGTCTGCCAAGGCTGGAGCAGGTACAGAACGTTTTAGAGAAATTGGTCAAAGTTAAAGGGAAGAAACGTGGTCGGAAGCCTCTCGTGAGATTGGAGTTTTCGTTCCCTGATAATGAAATATTCTTGACCAAGGACGAGTTTGGATTTGAGGAGCACACAGAGCGGGAAATGCCTCATCAGGAGAACAAACTAAAGAAAGAAAGCATCAAAATTAGTGAAAATCTTGAAAAGGAAAATGGACATGAGAACAGTCTCGGTGAACAAGCCCAAGAAGAATCGGAAGCGGAGCTTGTTTCGATGCTGAGTGAAGGTCCCTCTAGTACTGCTCAACCTTCTGTCCCTGCCGTTGAGACTGATCCGGAGCTTGATGGACCACTTTTGGAGTTACTGGATAGTCCAGTAGTAGAAATGCACAGCTACTCGCTTGCATCCAGACAACTGGACATTGAGAAACTAGAACCCGAAGAATCCGCAGCACCAGATGGGTTGAATGGTGATGCAGAAGGAGAGGCCCCACCACCAGAGGAAACGTCTCTCTCAAATTCTGAGGTCAGCTCTATGAAATTGGAATTTGATAATGAAGGGAACCATTTCAATTGTTTTTTAATTGAACTATGGAATCTGCGTTTGTGTTATCGTGTTTCAAAATACTACACAATACTACAGACTACTGTCTTTCTGCCTGAAGTAACTTGCTCGTACGTTTTCCTGAGATTATTTTGAAGGCCTACTGTACATGGAACATCAATTCCTCTGGGTATTTTCCAGATCGTCTCACCCCCCCCCCCCCCTTTTTTTTGATATTTCAACATCTGTAGGACACAACAATTCTAGGATTCACACAGGAGTAGTTTTAGTGCAATTTACATTTTTTGTCATCTTTTTCCATTTTCTTGTTAAATTGTCACTATTTTTACTTGAAATTTTCTCTGTCTTTCCTTCAGGTTAAAACCAAGAGAACATGGAGGGACAGAATGCTCCGCACTCAACAGTATGCTCATATGTCTCACCACTGCACCCTCTGCCGCAAAGACTACAAAGGCTTGAATATCATGAGACATGCTCTTTCACACCTGAAGAAGAAGAAATTGAGATGTATTCTCTGTGGAAAACGCTTTAAACAGACTCACTTTGCTAAAAAGCACGTTGTGGAGCACTTTGATGAAATGTGCAAACAGAAACCCCCTGATAAGGAGCTTCCCACTACGGTCCCTGCAGCTGCCAACGGAGATGTAAACAGTGTGGAAAATCCGAACCAGCCACAGGATGATAGTCAGACCAATGTTTCATCCGAGGAGCTTCCTGAACGGAAAACTGGAGGCAAAGTCAAAGTTTCCAGTCTCAGTAGGGAAGATCGGATCGTCAGAAACTTGCGCACTCTCATTAAAAAGACATCCGTTCTTCACAAAAAGTGCAAGAACCCGGATGCAAATATTTTCAAGCAGGTGAATTTTAAAGATGAGCAAGTGGTCATCAAAGACGGCCTGGTGATTATACGAGAGCCGTCTGTGATCGTAATGGACGTGTTACAAGAGGGGGAGCAGAACCCAGGAGTCAAAAATGGATTAGGTGTGGACATCACGTATCATCTGTGCCCGTCACTGTCCTGTGATCGGGTATTTTTAAAGGTCAGTACCACGCTGATGAAACATGCACTCAAGTCCCACATACCAGAGGAGGATGTACTGGAAAAGACTTTTGTTTGGTCCAAGCACAAGTGCACGCTGTGCCTAAGGTAAGATTTACTCTTTATCAGTAATCACAGACTTGCAAGACTGTTTTCATAGAACTGATTGGAAGTGACTCTAAACCTATTCATGCATTTATTCAACATGTAAGGCAACTTCACACATTTGTTTTGAAACAAATTCAGGATGTGATGTAAATATCAGCGATGGAGATATATAATTTTCAAATACAAATGAGAACTTTAAGTAAAGAAATGAAAACTAAAGGTAGGCTGAGCACTGTGGTGACCATGACTCATTCTTGTGGATAATAGTAGCATTACAGGGTCGACAGTCCCAAAGTTTCCTGTTGATGTTTCCAGAAAGGGATACCTTGAAGTTTCTTGTATCTGATATATTACTTCTTAAAACGGCTAGTCTGTAAGATTTACATGTAATCAATCTATTTGTCAAACTGTAATGTTACTAATCACATTCTAACTTGTGCATAACACCTATTTTTATTTTCACAGAATATATATACCGTAATTCATAGAATAGGTCTTCTTTACAGAGGCGGACATTTTGCACCACCATCATTTTGCTGAAGGCCAGACCTTCCAGGCCACACACCTTTTTGGTTTTAGTGTTAACTGAAGGCTACAATAACTTTGTTAATGCTTGCAAGGGATGGTTGAAATGCAGGGTATCCGGATGTCTTCAGTAGTGTCCATGTATGATGAAATAAGTTCACACAGGTTCTTATCTGTCCTTTTCGCAAGCATGCAAAAAACATGGCCAGTAAATCTCATTCTTTTATATGTATGTAGAATGTAGTGTTATTTAGTCTGCTGCTAATTGTTTCATATGTTTTTCCGTGAAACTCATCATGTTCCATGCTCCAACAGGCCGTTACAGTATCTGCAGCATTACAAGGACCACCTGAAGCTCCACGATGGTCCTCTCCAACACTTTTGCTACCACCTGGAGTGTAACCAGCGTTACCTGACGCAGCAGGAACTGAGGGAACACATCAGTACCCACAAGCCCTTCAGACCCCAGTGCCCCTTCACCGCCTGTGAGAAGCTCTTCTCAAACCTTCAGGGCCTCTACGAGCATGAGTGGAGACATTACATCCCAACACCGCAAAAAGAGGAGCTGGAGTCTGGAGTGGGCAGACAGCAGAAGCAAAGTGCAGAGGCTCCCTGGAAGCAGAGGGTAAAGGTGGAGGAGTTATGGTTGCAGAATAACAAAGGGCAGAGGGAGAGTCCCACCCCTGACAACACCGAGGCATCAAATCATGGGAATCTCAGGGAAATGAGCCAGACCGGCGAGCGGCATTGTGAGATGAATGCTCTAAACAGCAGTGAAAACCTCACAGAGGAAAGCAGTGAGCCCTCAGATGACAACAAAGTAACCATCAATGGATTTGAGGATTCTGCGAAATTCTTCAACATGTCAAAAACTGATCCGAATTCTCCACCGAAGAGGATTAGAAAAAAAGAGCCAGCCCCGCTGGACCCGCTAAATGTGCGAGAGCTGGAGGATTCGTCCACTCTGTCCGAGGGAGTCCAGCAGAAATTGGGAGAGCCGCACATCACCGAGCACAAAACCTTCAAACCCGAAGATCCCGCCTACGCCACGTTCGTCAAAGCCCCCTTCATCCGGCCGCCGCCCTCCACCTACCTGGACGAGTCTTTGCTTTCAATGCGCAAGAGGAGGGCCACCGAGGAGGCTGCTTCAAAGAAAAGCTCGCACTGGGGCGTCAAGAAGAAAGAGCTCAGGTTGGAGGAGAAGAAGGTGGTGACCGAGGCCCCTGAGCAGAAGATTAGACAGCGATGTGACAAATGTTTGTCCTCATTCAGCAGCGGAGAAGAACTGAAGAAACACCAAGATCTAAACACCTGCTCTGCCCTGTTTGGCTTTGATTCAGATGATGAAAGTAAGTACACTTGAGTCACTGATTTTTATAGAACACGCACGCGCCGGCCATTTTGTTTGGTAGATGAAGTGGACAGTGACAATTTTGATGTTCTTCAGGAAACCTCGTTTCTAACAGCTCATCAATGGACTAACTTTATTTACTTGTCACTTTTCTGTCGATGTTGTGGAAACTAAAATGGTCACAAACCGTTTGTTCAGGTCAGCTGTTCCTGCCTTCTCGTGTAAACAAATTCGACATCACTGTCTTACTCCACCGACAAGTCAAGAGGGTAACATGTGAAAGGTCACGGTGCACTCAGAGCCTCCTCTACTGGATCTTATGGATATCATATCAGATGGTTGAATGTGCCATTAGGATGCATATTTTGTATTCAAATGGGTCTTAAAGGCTCAGTCTGAGTTTCAGAATCAAGTGACAGCCTTTGCTCTCAGTTGATTGGTTGGTGTTTGCATTGACAATTGGTTGAACAGTGTAAGGAAGTGTATGACGTCATTACCCCTCTGACCCACAGGTTAATTGTGGTTTTTTTTGTTTTCAGGTTAGTGCACGAGGAGGAGCTGAAGCTGGAATTATCCGTCACTGGCTCAGGGCGAACACTGGAACCGTTTCTTCCTCCTCGGATACAGTTGATATTGTTCATCCATGAACTAAGTCAGGATATGTGCCAAAAGTTTAATTTGGAGGATTTTATTTATTGATTTTCTTGATTTTCTTAAGCAATATTTTTAGACAATTAGTTTGGAATAGTGTTCTGCTTCAAATCATCATCATTGACCGTTTTCTCACCTCACAAAGATGAATATCAATAAGGTAACTTCACATGTCACTATTTGTCTTTTTGTTCCTCAGAATGTGTGTTTTAGCAACTTCTTGGACCTAACCATCATAGTCAAGTTGCAGTACCACATGGTACCACATTTCTGTGAACACGCATAATTCCATGTCTCTGTTTTTATCACACGATCTTATTTCCACCAAATGTTACTGGTAAAAGCTCTTGGTAGCAGAGGGTATCTGATCTCACTCGGGGGAGTGTGTTTCTGTTTTCTCACGTTTTGTCCATCGAGTATGAATTACACGCAGCTCGGTTTTTCAGTTTATCGTCAGATAATGAAAAGTCTCCATGTTTGATGGAAAGTGCAGCATCACAGTGTTTGTGAGGTTTTGAATGTATCGTCTTCCAGAAGAATCACGCATGAGATTATGATGTTACATCCTAATATACAGTACATGAGAGTAACTGAGGATACGCACGTGGTGTTGCGTTCTTCTCCATTTCTCTATGGTAAAGAAAAACGAATCAAGCCTCCAAACCTTTTGTTTCTGAACTCGGAACAATAACGTTTGTCATAACAATCGAAAAAGGACAATGTCATTTGTAATTAGGCACGACTTGCGGTTTGTTACTTGGTCATCTGGTCATGGCATGACAATAGTGGTCCATTAGTTGTCATCAAAATGTCTAATATTCTGTACATCTGCCCTCATACTGTCTCACTGATTAAGTGTACTGCATTCGAGTTGATTCACACACTGTATGTTATGATTCTATTAGTGCCATGACTGAATCAGTGTTACAGTAGATGAGAATCAAGTGGCCGTTCCTGGTTTGCTTTGACTTTATCATGTATTTCATCATGTAGAATATTTCAGATCGCCGCTCCTCCTTTGTGTGTGTGTTTGTGTATATATATATATATATATATATATATATATATATACACACGAGACCTGTTTGATAACTTTGTAATGCAATGTTTTTATTGGACTGCACTTAAACCTGCATATTTATATGTACAAATGTGAATAGATTGGATATGTAAAGCTAATGACTCCATCTATTTTTCTTAAAGAAAAGGTGATAAACTTTGTTTGAATAAACAAATATTGAATCAAAAATGATTTTGTCACTCACCATTGTTAGTGTGTTTTTGACATGAATTGCTAAAGACAGTGTCATGATTTGGAATTTGCATGTGAATAAAAGTGGGTGCTCAGGAGGAGGAGGAGGACGATTGCTCTTAAATCCAATCAAGCTGCACCAAATAATTACACAGATTCCCAGTTGGGCCTGTTTAGTTTTTTTATCAAGATCCATGAATAATTCTGAAACCACTCCTGTATCTGTATCAATGCCAAGATTGTATTGCCTCTACTTGGTCCCAACCTCCCATCAAATTATAGTGTAGATCCATTCTGTGATAGAATTAGAAGTTTGGAAAGTGCCCTGAGGGGCCCCTAAATCAAACCGCGCTGACCACAGCCTGTGGCTGCTGGCTCGGGGCCTGGTTTGCTCACGGAGTCTCCTCTACATATCAGATTGTGTTTCAAGTGTTGACCAATAGAGCCCAAAGGGGATGTTTGCATTGCATTTTGAGTGATTGCAGAAAATGTCCTTTCGATGATCCCGAGACACTGATTTCACATCAACAACCAGGAGAAGTCTGTGGCCACAGGCTGATGTCAGCACAGAGACATTCAACTGTGTCACAAAAGGTAAATACGTGCACGTGCAGAGATTCACTTTGTCCAGAAATGACGCATAAACCTCATGGTCACAAAACGTTTACGGATGAAAACACTGAGTGAGTCAGAGTCGCTCAGCAGGCACCGGGGTCATTCATCTTGCCGTGGGCAGAAAGAAGCTCAGAGAACAGTCATCTGCAGTGAGTGTGGAGAGAGAGAGCTCTGCTGTCGAAGCAGCACCAATGAAGGAAAGGAAACGTGACACATTAGAGAAGGAAAGTGGCTGATCAGAACAACACGGGCACGTCCAGAAAAAAGTCATATTCGGTTGTGAGACAGCAACAGCAGAGTCAGGCAATGTTTCCCCATCACGTATCCTGCAGAATACTTTGAATAAATGAAAACCTGCAATGTGGTAATTTCACAAACTGAAACTTTGTGCCAATGACAAAAATGTAAGAAAACAAATGAATAAATAAAAGAATACAAAATGTTTTACTGACTTAATCTGTGAGTGTGACGACATAATTTTAGGATTAAATAAAATAAAAAAAATCACTAAACACATCATTAAAGTTTTTAAACAAATTAGGAATAGGATCTTTAAATAATAATGTGTTTTTCACATTTCTTTATATTTAGCTACGTCAGCAGACTTTAATGTACTTTTTGTTTTGGTGGTAATAAACAATTTAGAAATGTATAATTATATCCAGCTTTCAAATATATTGATACTGTTCCAGATATTCTATTTCATTTGTGTTACTGTTTTATTTAAATTATATTATCTGTACTTTTGCTTTATGGTTATTTGTAAAGTATCACTTCTCAAAGTTCAGCAACCACAAAGCAGCCGGCTGCACACCTGCAGCTGCCCACTGACCAATCAGAAGCCAGCCAGGTGTTTCCTCTTGCCCTGATTACTGTGATCAGCCTGCTAAAGCTGGCTCACATGTTGCTGACATCATCACACATCGACCAATGAGGTTTCACTATATTGACACCTGGTGGTGAAGTGGCACATTGCATATTCCTGTTGATGACATCATCAGTGGTGGACAGAGTGGCAGAGCCCCGTGTCAGATCCCAGGGAAACCTCAAGCCTTTAACTCATCAGATACATCCAGATGTTGGGACAGATGCGAAATGTAAACATCAGCTGTGTTTATAGAAGGTATTTATTGACATGTTTGTGAGCAGGTAAACAAACACACGGTATGTTTGTGGGCCCACATGTTGTGTCAGTGTCAGACATGTGTGTACACAGTGTTAAACATATGGTACGTGTGTATTCATTTACCTTTTATTGTTGTGCTTCTTAACGATGACTACATTTCTAAGCAGATAGCAGCATGGACACTTCTCTGACCGCATGTTTTCATTTGCCTTGTAACACCTGACTGCCAGGCCTCACCTGACGGAGGGTCAGTCTGACACAACCATGTCTGCACCATGGGAAGGGTGGATCAGGTGGGTCTGCCCGTCAGATGAAGGGGCCTGGACTCAGACTCGAAGACCACAACAACGGTAAATCAGCAAGCGCCGCGCATCACACGACACTCTGGTGTTTAAAAAGAGCTCGCTGACAATTCACGAAAATAACAAATAATTTTGATTATTTTCTGTTTGATGTGGAATACATAAAATGTGGTGTGTAAAAGTATATGTGAAGCAAGCTCAATATGGTCTATTACATTCCAAATATATGTAGTTTGTATACAATCTGGTATGTGACATTTAGAGTGCACAGGATGGTCTATGGTGTTTAAAGGGGCAGTGTGTACCAATGTGTGACACTTCTGTCTCTTCTGTTTGGAGGACTCCAGGATCACAAAACAATTATAGATTGACATTTCTACAAAAATGTATAATCACCTCAATGTGTGCTTTTACATGACCCTAAAATAAGCGCTTTAATGTATATTTACATCAGGAGCAGGTCCTCCCTCTTGGGGGCCGCCATGTTTTTACAGTAGCCCAGAGTGGACTCCCTAAGCATCTTTTGAGCTTTATTGACAATAGAGGTTCTCCCGCATGCCCGAAAGGAAAGGGTGGGGTGATGGATACGACACGCAACTTCACCAGTAGATGTCGCCAAATCTCACACACTGCACCATATTTATTTATTTATTCATTTATTTATTTATTTATTTTTTAAAACAAATTCCACCTGGTAGACGGGGAATTGTGATGTCTGATTCAACATTTGGAGCAAACACAATGAGCATATATGACGTGCGTATGCCATGGCATGTGCCATGTTACCCGGTCACTGATAGGGAGCACAGAGAGACACATGGGACAAATGGAAGCCCTGAGAGCAGCAGCTGCTGTGTAGCATGGTTTCAGAGCCGGAGCTGGAGGAGGAGGAGGGGAGAAGACTTTGCCTGGTCTGATGGCTGCTGTTTGCAGTCATGTTCCCCGAAGAGTGCACTAACAGCTACATAGCGCAGCGGTAGAGTCTGGAGCACCACGGACACGGAGTTGGCAGGAGGCCCCTTCCTTACACGGGTGGGGCTCAGTGGGTGTTGCACGTCTGCGAACCTCGCAAGCCTGTGCGGCACATGACCGCCGACACTGCCGTTGTTAGACCATAGACTCAGTCGCGCGTGCGTGTGTGTTGTCAAAGCATTCGGCCCGAAGCCGACACATTAGTGAGGGTTATTCCTGTCGGTGCCACGTGTCAGCCGAGTGTCGCTTTCCACAGTTAATAAAGCCTCCCCTTGGGGAAGTGCCTCTGCGAGTGGCAGGTGGAACCACGTTGCAGAGGAAGAGCCGTAGGCCCGTGTGCACCGCGTTCCGCTGCGTGTCCACCTGGAGGCGGGGGTTCGTCCTATTCCGGCTGATAATGGGTTTTGGATGAAAGTGGTCAGGAGGACCGGCGCGCAGCCGAGGGCCGGCGGGGTTTTGAGTTCGATGAGACGCGAGCACACGGAGGTTTGTGTGCGACAAACCGGACCAGCCGAGTAACAAGTGAACTCCACGACTGAGGTGACGGCTCGAGAGCTTTGGCTGTCACTAACAGGCCAGTGTCAGTTGTGTCACATCGAGTTTGGTGTCAGATTTTTTTGTTCTCACAGAATTTCTTATGCACCTGCACTCGCACTAATATAAGCGTGGAAATGCAACATCCTTGAAGATAATAATATTTGTTTATTTATTTTATTGAGAAATCTGAATGGGGGAAAAAACACCACCCTAAGAAGCAGTTGATACTTTTACAATTCAGTGATGACAAGTGCTATTTTTTTTTAGATATGATTTAAAATAAGATAGAATTGCCTCATAACAATAGATAAATGATAGTAATTTGAGTCACTGCAGGCTCGCTGGTGGCCACTAGAGGGCGACATTGTATCAGCTTATGGTAAATATCCCAACCCTTCACATTTTACAGCAGTGTGTTTGCTGAGTGAAATAATTAGTTACAATGTGTCTTCTAAACAATTATTTATCATCAGGGTTAAACTTGTCTCATTGCCTCTACTCTCCACACACACACCCACACACACACACACACACACACAGCATGCACTCTCTCTCTCTCTCTCTCGCTCTCGCTCTCGCTCTCGCTCTCGCTCAGAGCATTGATAGGAATAACCAGCAGAGGTCATTCAGGTGAGGACTGTTTATTACTGATGGTAAAGACAGAGAGAGACAAAGAAGGAAGCAGCATACAAATACTGGTCATACCATCAGAGATATACAGTATATGAATACATGACACATACACACTGTGTATTATGTCTCTGCCATACACTTCACCCTCTCACTTTGACTCATCCACTGTATATTTCCATCATGTTCATATAAAGAAATGGTAGTTTTATTAGTCCAAGAGCTTGAGTGGGAGTAATGTAATGAGGATTTCTCCACCAATGGTTTTCACAATCATTAACCAAATGTTGCCATGGCGTCACGGTGACGTGGTGAGGGCGTGTCTAATGGATCCCAGACAACTTAATCAATAACTCCTTAAAATAATTACGTTTTACTTGTGCGAAAAGATCAATTCAAGAGGGATATTTTTCTATATCACTCCCCAATTGTTTGTTCACTCTGGTATGAGATGTAAATCTTCAGGAGGGACCACACCCCCAATAACTTGTCATTCAAAGGTTTGAATGGAGAAAAGGAGCGAAGGGGTTGAATGGAAAATGTGTCTCACAGACAGAGTTGGGAGGTTGCAGTGGATGAAGGGATGAGCAAGTGAGAATGGATGAATGCATGAATGAGGGAAGGACGATGAAGGTTTGAGGCTAGAGATGAGGGACGTCAGGATGAAGTGATGAGGGAAGAGAGGATGAGGGATGGAGCGAGGGAACGCAGGTAGGAATGACTGAAGCAAGATGAAAGGATGAGAGGGAAGAGGGAGGGGGTGAAGGTAGGGATGAGGATACCGTGGTGAAGGAGATGAAGGGATGCATGTAGAGATGAGTGAAAGAGGCGGAACGGATGAGGCTTGAGATGGGAAAGGGAGACTTAACAGATAAGGGAAACATTAAGGGAAATGGAGGGGGATGAGAAGATGAAGTGGTGAGCGAAGAGAGGATAACGTGGTAACGAGGGACGGGGCGAAGGGATGAAGGGATGCATGTAGAGATGAGGGGAAAGGGAGAATTAAGAGATAAGGGAAACATAAGGGGGATGAAGGGATGAAGGCGGGGATGAGCTAAGACTGAAGCTATGTGGTCAGGGATAATGAGTTGAATATGGAAATTAGGGAAGGAGGATGAAGGGATGAGCGTAGGCAGATAAAGAGAGGAGGGAACAGAGGTGCGAGGGCAGGGATGAGGTGATGCAGGGGTGAGGTAAAGGGGTGAGGTAAAGAGTGAGGGAAGGAGGATGCGGCAGAGCTTTGTTCCTTTCTCTCCCTCTCTCTTCGCCTCCCTCTCTCTCTCTCTCTCTCGCCGAGGAAAAGAGTGAGCGGGAGAGTCTGAGGCGAAATCAGTGTGGTGGGCGGAGCAGGGTCGTGTTGGATTGACGTGTCATTGCAGGTGTGTGGAGGCGCGTCCCTGCGCCCAAACTTAAGGGAACTTCACCAAAGGCAAAAGGGGACAAACTCCCAGTGTTTGGAATCGCTGGATGAGTGACGACGTCATCGTGACGCGTCACTTGTCCTCTCGACAGTATTTGTTGGAGTGTTTGGTGAAGCTGAGCGCACGACACATAACACAACAGCCGCCTCTGTTTACCGCCGATCTCTGAGACAGGTGAAGGTCAACCCCCCCCCCCCCCCCCCCCCCCCCCCCCCCTCCCCGTTCCAC
>JAFBJT010108405.1:85062-103523 GCA_016785325.1 Chascanopsetta lugubris
AGGTGCAGAAGTGAAGTGAGTGAAACTCTTCAGCAGCACGTTTGAAACGTAAAAGATTTAAAAATGTAAAAATGTAAAAATGTAAAGTCAAGAAAAGGAATAATAACAATATGAATCATTTGGAACTATTTGATTTCTGCCCCTTTATTCCCATTGATTCTCCATCTGAGGCTGAAGGACAGAGTCAAACCATAAGATCCAATCAGAGCACATTTTATTTACAATGATAGAAAAGTACAACGTTGATGAAGTCACAGAAAAATGAAGACATTCACAGACCTGAACAATAATATTTTCAATACAAGAGACATCTCCATTTGTTATTCAGGCAAATATCATGAACGATAATCTTGAAGAGAGACATCAGCAAAATAATCTTGGTAAATATTTTACAATCATAGTAAAACCTCATTTTAAACTGAGGTGGATTAAATATCAAAATGGAATAATAGGTGAAGCTCTTATTTTGTAGGAGACAAAAGCCGCGACGACGCAGTTTGAGCGAATTCTGAGAAACGGGTCGAGTTGCACGAAAAACCTATTGATCCGTCACTCTGTGATTTCAGAGGAAATCCAGTGGGACGGCCACGGCGATGAAGGCTCCCTCGCCGTGACCTTGAGAGTCCGAGCAGGAAGGTCGCGCGCCTCAGACGTACTCTCTGGACGTGGAGGTGGACTTCACCGGCGTGAACCTGGGGGCGTAGTGGGGGTGTTCGTGTTTGGGAGGACAGTTCCAGCAGAGCAGCCCCCCGCCCATCAGCAGCAGGGCGGCGGCCGCCCAGCCCAGGTAGAGCGCCGCCCCCAGCTCGTAGCGCTGCGCGTTGATCATCATGGGGTTGTAGAAGTTGCTGATGATGGTGTTCGCCGACCAGGAGACGGGGATGAGGCAGAGCAGCGCCGACACGATGAACAGGACCCCCGACAGGATGCAGGCCCGGGCCTTGGAGCGCTCGTCCTCCATGCAGTTGGTGCACTTGCCGCCGGCGATGGACAGAACCACGGCGAAGACGCCGGTGAGGATGGAGATGATGATCATGGCGCGCGCCGCCTGCAGGTCCTGGGGCAGAGCCAACATGGAGTCGTACATCTTGCACTGCATCTGCCCCGTGCTCTGCACCACGCAGTTCATCCACATGCCCTGCCAGATGGTCTGCGCCGTGATGATGTTGGCGCCGATGAAGGCCGTGACCTTCCACATGGGCAGGGCGCACACCACCACCACCATGAACCAGCCAATCACGGCCATGGAGATCCCGATCATCTGAATCCCCTGAGAAACCATCTTTCCTCCTTTGTCTTTGGTTTTTCCTCCTCGTTCGGTTAAAATCCAGAGAGAAAGACGAGTGCGACGGCGCGAGCTGCTTTTTATCGCTTCAGGTGTGAGAAGAGGCTTCAGAGACATGAGGGTATGTGATACCACCATCCTCTGCCCTGATTGGCTGAGAGGAGTTTACACACAAACACAGACCCAGAGACCTTTCGTTGTGCTGACCTGCCTGAAATCCAACCCCTGAAGGTCACACACAACAAAATACCATGAATAACCGGTTATTCTCCGGTTTAGTCGATAATGTGCTGAATCAGCAAACATCAGAAATAAAATAGTTGAATAACTTTATTTGTACACACAAACAAGTACACGATAAAGTCATTCAAGTATTGTAGGTATGAATGTAACGAGGGACAGATAATGATTGAACTGATTTCAATCAATTAAACCTGATTGAAAATATTACAGTATATTGACGCCTACATGAGAAAGAGTATGAGAGACTGCAGGGTGCGATATTCTTCTCCGCAGCAAGGGGGCATTGTTGGACAGGTGAGTGTTGGACGGGTGAAGTCACAAAGAAAACAAAGAAGAGTTTCATCACATGTTCTGTGTGTGGATTAAAAGTTCTGAATCACTGAATTCTATTTTTAGTTGATTTTGTTTGGGTATTTTAATAACTATGTCACTTTATATCCTGATGATGTTTACATCTATTTAACGTCTTTTTTCTGGCCACACCCAAAATATGAACATTTTAAAAAATCGTGGCTGGAAAAGAAGTATTTCAAATGATCATAGAATAGTGAGTAAATCATACATTTTCATATAGTTGAGCTTTTGGAATCTTTGGGTTGTGTAAATCAGAGCTGCACTTCATGTCACCTGAAAGCTCCAATAAAGTTCCACATTACATTCGATTAAAAATACGACAACAAACGTGATGATTCAAAGTAGATAAAAAAAAACTTTATTTACACTTTCAGACCATCAAATGAAAAACATTGTCAGAGTGAAATGAAATGTCGAAGCACAAAATGAGAATAAAGAGCGAATTCATCAAAGGAGGATTTGAGAGAGGGTCCACAGCGGAGTGGGCGTGGTCACTGAAGGAACAACACGAACTTATAAAACAAACTATAACAAATCAATCTGGAATCTGAATCATTCAGGAAGTGAAAATAGGAATTGATCTCATGGACCACAAAGTCTTTGTGTCAGTCTCGTTTCCTCGTGTCCTCGTGTCCTCGAGTCCTCGTCTCCTCAGACGTAGTCCTTGGGCGCGCCCGGGCGGGCGGCCGAGTACTTGGCGGAGTAATTATCTTTGGGGGGGCAGTTGGCGCAGAGGAATGCGCCGCCCAGGATGAGGAGGCCGGCGGCGCCCCAGCCGATGAAGAGCGCCGGCCCCAGCTCCCTCTTCTGGGAGCCCATGGTCAGAGGGTTGTAGAAGTTCTGGATGACGGTGTTGGCCGTCCAGGACACGGGGACGAGGCACAGAACGCCGGCGATGACGAAGAGCACGCCGGCGCCCACGCCGATCTTGGATTTGGCGCCTTCGTCCTCCACGCAGTTGGTGCACTTGCCCCCGGCGATGGCCAGGAGCACGGCCATGATGCCCAGGAGGATGGAGATGATCATGAGGGCGCGAGCGGCCTGCAGGTCCCGCGACAGATTCAACATGGAGTCGTACACCTTGCACTGCATCTGCCCCGTGCTCTGCACCACGCAGTTCATCCAGATGCCCTCCATCGTGGTTTGAGCCGTGACGATGTTCTGGCCCGTGAAGGCCGTGACCTTCCACTGGGGCAGTGCGCAGGCGATGATGGCCCCGATCCAGCCGATGATGCCGAGGACGATGCCCAACATCTGTAACCCGGCCGCCACCATGTTTCCTTCGGTAAACTCGGCAAACGCAAAAGAGTCTGACGGGAGAGGTTTCGCTTGAGAGCTTCCCAAAAGTAAAATGCTGAGCGGAGGTTGAGGTGGGATTTATATACACTTCACCCGGGAGGGGCCGGACACACGCGTGACGACTAACTACCCCCCCCCACAGCGCCCCCCCAGCGCGTCCCCACTCCTTAGACATGTGTCATCATGCAGGGTTTTGTGATCGTTGCAGGTGAATCAACACCACAGGCCACACCCACTCACTAAAAGATGAGATTTCTGCGTCTTTCAGGCGACTTCCTGTGGAAAAACTGACTGGGAACAGTCATGTTAAAGGTGCAGTGTGTAGGATTTGTTGACCTCTAGAGGTGCAGTGACATGTTGTATCCATCACCTCACCCTCACTCTTCTGAACATGAGGAGAACCTGTGCTCCACTTCAGTTGCCATTAAGAAGTGTCAGTATGTCATTGTTAAGTAACGGAATCTAACACACTGCACCTTTAACTTCACCGTGTTTCCTGTTCTCTACAATTTTTGCTTGTGAAATCTTTTGGCCCTTTGAGTGAGAAACAACATTCCGGTGTTAAATGTCATGTGAGGAACTGTGGCAGCGAATATCAACTTTTGAAGTTTCAGCCACGTGCGTGTGTGTGTGTGTGTGTGTGTGTGTGTGTGTGTGTGTGTGTCAGTGCAGTCAAACACCTGCTGTCTGAACACACACTTATTTATAACCAGGAGGAGGAAGTGTCGGGTTCTGAGGTTTTTTAGGAGACAACCAAAGTTCTTGTTGGGACTCTGACGGGCTCGGATGTGGTCTGTTGACCTTTGACCTTTAGTGTGTCACCTGCTGCGGTGTCAGGTGGAACACACACACTTCTGTTGTTGGACACAAACATCAGTGATGCATATTGAATATGCCACTCTCTGTTCCACCGTTACCAGTTTAAATCTGTGTTTGATTTTAGAAGTTCAGCTCAGTTCCGTTCAGATTTCTTTGCTTTGCAAAGAACAATCAGAAATAAAGACACTGATCACTCTCTGAACCACAGAGGTGGAGCATCACATCATCCAAAGATTTAGAGCTGCCAGCGCATGAAGTGTTCCATCAAAATGTCACCAAACAAACAAACAAACGAACTAACTAACAGGTCCATGTCAATCATCAATCATCAGCCACACTGCAATAAAACCTCCAGGGATTTGAAATGTGACACAAACAGAAAACATCAGCTGGAATGAAATGATAATAAAGTAGATCTGACCTTTCAGAGTCGTCAGTGGTTGAAGGCTGAAGGCTTCCAGCCGTCTCTCCTGGCCGAGAGTGTGTTTGGAGATGAGAGTGTGTGTGTGTGTGTGTCTGCGGCCGCTGTCCCACCTGGAGCATCAGCAGTGAGGGGACACGAGGTGGGAGACGTCGGGGAGACGGCAAACACCACGTCAAGAGGGGAGCGAGAGACAGGGCAGAGGAGAGAGAGAGGCAGAGAGAGGGAATCAGGCTGTGGCACAAATGAATGGAGGCAGTGTTTACGAGCCAAATCTGCCTTTAGGACCATAATGCCTCCATTTTATCCCCAGGTAAGATCATTCAAGAGAGCGTGGAGATTGGGTTCCACACACACACACACACACACACACACACACACACACACACACACACACACACACACACACACACACACACACACACACACACACACACACACACAGGCTCAGAGGAATGTCCACAATCAAGACTCTGAGGAGAGATGGTTTCAGGGTGAGATTAGTCCTGAAGTAAGTGTGTGTGTGTGTGTGTGTGTGTGTGTGTGTGTGTCCTGATACGACATGAACATGCCTCATTTCACATGTACAACATGCAACAACCTCTGTGGGCCTCACACACCCATCACAGCTCCTGTGTGGAGGACGTAGGTTCAATAACATCATGATATAATATTGTTTTCATTATTGTAAAGGAAGCGAAAGCTGGAATTCACATGAGCAGCTTTTCAGTAAAGTAAAATCATGCATCACTTCAAAACTGTTCTTCTTCTTCTATTATTATTGATTATTAATAATAATACAATAATAATTATTATAGATATAATACTGAAGTATTCAAAGCATTTTTCAAAGAAAGAAAGAGTACCAGTGAAAATAACTCTAGTTATTATAGTGCATTAGAATGCAGAGTGCGCTCAGAGGAGGGTGAAGGGAACTTTGTTTCCAAAGATCCAATCTGCTGATTTTCTAAATAAGTTGCCAACTTTTCTCTTCCTCTCTTGAACCGATCGGCTGCAGCAGTGGATGCAGATGTTTCTGAAACTAACTGGACCGGAACGAGCGTGAGAAAGAGCCGCAGGGAGGCGAAGGGACGAGCGTGAGCATGTTGAACGAGGCAAGTTCAGACTCCCCAGTAACGGCTCACTCTGTCACTCTGTCACTCTGCGCGGCGCTCACTCGCTCACTCCTCCAACCCGGCCGTTAACCAGGCTGGGTCACGATGAACTCACGCCAAAGTACGTTTAGAGGAGGGTTATAAAAGGATATACATTAAATATATGCACCCATGTCTTTATTCTGGGCTGGATTTGATGTGTAGCGCAGTTTGATGAATTCACATAAACTCCACACGCACAGCTGAGTGAGGACAACATGGCTGAAGTGGGACGATGCTGCTGTCAATCATCAGTGAGTCTCATTGGCTGCTGATAAAGGATGAGATTGATTGAGATTAAAGACTCTGGGTCATGAAAACTTCAATATAATATTTAATATATTTAGTTGACTCTTATTCTATATTCTATTTTTGCCAATAGATTCCTTTGACCCTTCAGCTCAGAAAGAGAAAATGTGGTGTAGAATCGTATGTGTGTTTTTATTTATATGAGAGAAGAAGTTTTGACTAATGAGGCAAAAATAATTCACCAATTAGAAAAACTTTGAAAAATAATATTGTGTAAGATATGGGAACTTGTCCATAGTTACACTGTTTTGGTTTTACAGGGGATAAAAATAAAACTGAAGTTTCATGCATCAGACAGGAAAATATGTGTGTGTGTGTGTGTGTGTGTGTTTACCTGTGTGATGTCATCACACTGAGCCCCAGGGCCATTGTTCAGGTGCAGTCACAGTTTCAGTGGGTAACTGAAGCACAGCCAGTGTCTCTGTTGCCTCTGTCGTGAGTCATGGATCACGTGGATCACATGACGCAAACAGGAAACCAGGAGCTCGTCAGGCCTCTGCACAAACAAACGACCAGAAACCAGAAAACGGGTTTAAAATGCAATCTGCTCCTTTGACTCTTTCACCTCAGAACACAAAGATTCACATCAGTTTTTATAACGTAGATTAAAACATCACCATCTCTAAGATCATCTGTGAAAGGCAGGAAGTCTGAAGCAGATGAAGTATTCAATCTGTACACGTGACTTAATGAACTGTGAGGTGGTGAAATGACACGACTCATTCCGTGGAAACCATCTGCTCCTTTCGTCTCTGATGGAACTTTGTTGACTTTCCAAAAACCACAGGAGTAACAGGAGCGCAATACTTGTTTTTGTCATCACAACTCCACAAACAGACAAACACCATGGACAGGATGAAACTGCCTTCACGCGTGTAACGTCACATCCTGTGACGGTGTCGAGGCTCTGAAGTGAAGCAATGACAGCTGAGGGGGAACCGGTGGGACCAGCTCCCGCGCCCACAGCAGGTGAGCGCTCGGCGAGTCTGGACGTGTTTCCAGGCCGTGTTGCTGAGATCAGGTGGATACACCTGTCACACATACATGTGGCTCACTCCCTCAGTGATGTGTCCAGGTAAATAACAACATACAAACACACAAAGACCTGTGAAACACACCACTGTTGGCTTGAGTTTAAATCACGGCAGTGTCACACGTGAGAATGAAGTCTAAAAAACATCCTCATATCAAATATACAATTTCAAAATGAGTGAAAATACCATGGCAACGTTTAAAAAGAGCAGTTGTGGCATCACACCACCGCATTACTTTATATATAAACAAAGACCACGCCATGAGTCCTCTGTTTCACCAGTTATCTATGATCATGAGGTTTGTCTGTTTGTATGTTTGTTTGGAGGATAATCATTAACACACAGTATCGCCACCTGCTGTTGTTCAATGGAAGTAGGTTGAATAAGAATAGTCCCTTTAAAACCATAATAAACCTGCAGTTCATACAACGAGCAACACTTTCCAATATGTAGAATTATAGATAAGTCAACCGTTTCTTCATTTAGACAACTATTTTTTGACTGGTCTGCATAAAATACATTTGTTTTGCAAACAAATTTGGATTTGAGTCCACATTAGCAGAATAAATCAAAAGAACCACCAATGATTTTGCATTTGATCCATACGTCCGTGTATTTGGACACGTGGTAAAACATTATCAGGGTAAACACTGTTACAAATCCGCTTCAAATGGAAAAGGCAGGTGCTTTCCAGGAGTATCGGCCAGTCACAGAGATTGAACTTGATCTGCTGATCCACAGAGTTTCACCGTGTCTCCGGGAGGTTGTTGGAGGATCCAGGACATGAAAATATTTGTCTCTGAAAGCAGGAACTCCCTGCTCTCACCTCACTCCTCATCCAAGGCCGAGTGCCAGGGACGGACCTGCAGCCAAGAGTGAAAACATTTGACTGGAACTAAAAACCTTTCTGATTCATGCCCTGCTTTGAACATCATAACAAAACAACAACATAGAAATTGATTATAAACCAGTGGTTTGAAAAATGTTTCCAGTAAAGTTGAATTCCAAAACCAAGTAGATGACTCAAATGAAAATAAACTTAGGAGTCTTTTTGACAAATGTGTTATTTTAAGAGCAGATAAAGACGATGTTGCTGCTGCTGATTCGTGTAAACAGAAACACTTTCTTATAAACACTGATACTACGAGGAACACACTCAGAACACATCCAAGTTTCAAAATCCACACAGCTATACTGGCAGTTGAAATGCAGTGGTGGCGCCCCCTACCTGTAGAGACACAGGCCTACAATGATTTACAGACGCGTGTTCATTCCAGTGTTGTCCCAATGTGCTTTGAGTCTGAGTAGATATTCAAACCTGTAAGATAGAGAACCTTTTCTGGACTGAAAGAATTCTGTCTTATTTAATATTATCGTTTGTTTTATTAAGTCCGTGAAAAAAATGTGTACTATGTTTGGATGAAGACAAGGAATGAACCCTAATCTCTCACCCTTAACCAAGAATTTAACCTTAATCCCAGAATAGAATCCTCAACCGAACCCTGATCCTGAACCCTTAACCCTGATCATTTAATCCTAAACCCACCACCTGAGGTAAACAAACATGAAATACAACTAACAATAAAAACAAAAGCTCCCACAGACTAAAGAGATTCCAACAAATAATTAACAGGAATTAAATACATGAGAACATATTAATACTGTTAACTGTTTTCATCAATATCAGGGCGACACTATCACAGCAGTGAAAAGAATTTTCAACGGAAGCAAAAATACATTTGAGCCGACGAAACTGAGCAGAGGAAGTCTAATAACATCATTCCTCTGATTCACCCGTTTCTGGCGCGTGTGTGTGTGTGTGTGTGTGTGTGTGTGTGTGTGTGTGTGTGTGTGTGTGTGTGTGTGTGTGTGTGTGTGTGTGTGTGTGTGTGTGTGTGTGGTGGAGGTGGGGGATTAACCACAAGGACAGCAGTAGTGATCATTGTGAGCGTTGACCCCAGGTGACCTGTGTTGATCTTAGAGAAAAGCCTGTAATGAGCGAGGGATCGTCTGTCTCCCAACAAAGAGGCCATTCTGGCTGAAGGAGGACAGAGTGGACATCGTAGATGTTGTTTTGTTTGGATTCTGTTTACCAACACAAACACACCATCACTTCATCACCGTACTGTCCAGAACAGTCACCGACAAACTCCAAATGTGCTTTCTCTCCTTTCAGGCTCCAGAGAAATGATCATAGACTCAACACAGGGGATATTTACACTCTCACACAACACACCCTTAAGTCCCAGCTCTGTATTTATGGTTTACCGTCTGCACTGATGAGTAGTTTCTCCTCCTGCCGGGCCGGAGGATTCATACTCCCAGGGCATTTTGGTTATTTGGATGTTTTAAACACAGACACAAGCAGAAGAGAAACACCCGAGGCTCGCAGACTGAAAATGAAGCCCTGTGTTTGCTCCGTCTCTCTCTGCTCAGCTCGGATTATTGAGCCCACCATCAAACACAAGGCCCGTCATTGTTGCTTTTTTCACCCTGCATGGAGATCGCATTCAGGTGGTGAGTCAGCAGCTTTTCTTCAAGGTTGTCGCGAGCCACCGATATTATCCGTTTCTCAAATTTCAAGACTTAAAGACTTGTGGGTCTGTTCACCTCTTAATAAAATCAGGAGTTAATACGTAAATGATTCTTGAGAGATTATGTCTGTGTGAATTAAGTTTCACGTCAAGGTGAAAAACATACATTGAAACTATTAATATAAATGATTGTTTATCAAGCCTCTCCATGGAGGCGGCCATGTCGCACCACCGTCTTTGTACGGTAGCTCAGAAAGGACACACCCACCCGAACAAATGGGAGGTAAGGTAAGTCCACTGCAGCATGGAATTTCACCTCTAGATGGCACTACATCCTACCAACTCTAGCTTTTGGGGAAAATCTTGAACTATTTTCATTCGTAAAAAGCCAACGTCAGGTGTCAATCAATTCTTCAAACTTAAAGATTTGTATTGTACTACACAGCATCAAAATCTTTACATAAAACTGACAGTCAGCACACACACGTGTAGTTTGAAGGTAAACAGGATGCCACCTTCAGCTGACTCCACCTTCAGTGGTGTAAGCTGTATAAAGAAGGTAGAATCAGTTTCTCCCCCTCTCAGTCACCCTCCACTAAAACTCAGGACTTAAGAGTCCAAGAGATCCGATATCGCCTTCATCGCAGGAGGGTTGAGCCTGGACACAGAGGGCCTTCTATCCACTCTGACCTCCGCACACACTCCCGCTCAGCCTCCTCAGCTCCGTCCGACAGCGATGTACTCCACAGGCGTGGAGCTCCTCGGGATGATCCTGGCTGTGGCGGGCTGGCTGGGGGCGATGGTGGCGTGCGGCCTGCCCATGTGGCGCGTGGCCGCCTACGTCGGCCAGAACATCGTCATCTCCCAGGTGATCTGGGAGGGATTGTGGATGGACTGCTCGGTGCAGAGCACGGGCCAGATGCACTGCAAGGTGCACGACTCCATGCTGGGGCTGCAGAGGGACCTGCAGGCGGCTCGGGCCCTGGTCATCGTCTCCGTGCTGCTGTGCATCCTGGGCATCGGCTTGTCGGTGGCCGGCGCCAAGTGCACCAACTGCAGCCGGGACTTGGGCAGCAAACCCAAGCTGGTGGTGGCTGCCGGAGGGACGTTGGTGGTGGCCGGACTGCTGCTGCTGGTGGCCGTGTCCTGGACGGCCCACACCATCATCCTGGGCTTTTACGACCCCATGCTGGAGGAGACGGGGAAGAGGGAGTTCGGTAACGCTCTGTACTTTGGCTGGGGTGCGTCCTGCCTGTTGATCTCAGGGGGGGTCCTGCTGTGTTGCTCTTGCCCCCCAAAGTCGGCCGAAGCCCCGAGGGTGGGTGGTTCTCTGCCGCGGCGTGTGGACTACTCCGCTGCCAGAACCACGTCAGTGAACGGATACACCAGGAGAGACTATGTCTGAGCAGCTTTCATTCATCTGGGCTTCGTGATCGGATGCTTTTACTGCAGCTTGTTTGTTTTGAACATCAAGAGAGTATACATGTGTGTGTGTATATATATATATATATATATATATATATACTTAATTTGAAATGTTTTGAATTTGAAATCTAATGAAAAAAATGTTTTGCATGATTAAAATTACGTTCTGAGGGCTTGTAAAATGTTTTCATAGATTGGTAAGAATTCAAAAAGTTCAATCCTCGAACCTGCAGCTATACTTATTCTTTAATAAGCTTCCTACTTGTAAATCTAAATTGCATTTCATTAATACAAAGATGTATTTCTACTCTTTGCAGACATCCACCTGCCCCTGTGTTTACAGTCTGTTATTTCATATTTACATTACTAAGACACACTTTTCAGCAGTTTGACATTTGCTTGTAAACCATGTGATTTAGGGTTGGGGTGTTTTGCTTGTACATTCTGAGCTACTGTAAAAACATGGTGGCCTAAACAGAGAGAGCCTGCTTCTATTATGGAGCAGGAATCCTTCAAAATATGAATTCAATACAACGTCACCTAAATCTTACAGACGATCATTATAAACAAAAAACGAGCACTTGTTAAAAAAGTTCCTTTCAAAAGTCAGAGTCAGGTGAAACGTGATGACCACTGTGGTGTGTAGGAACAGGGACTATGTGCCAGCTGTGTCACAGCAGAGTCCCACCAATGAGAGCTGTACCTGTGCACTGCACCAAAATTAGGCATTTCATTTCAATGCAAATGGGCGGAGGAACAATGGGGGGCTTGTTCCTCTGCTTCCCTTCCATTGTGGCCTGTCGTCCATTTGAGAGTGAAACCGATTCTGAGATAAAAGTCTGAAAGTAACCCACATCGGGATCGAGTCCAAACGAAGCCACAAAGACCCCGTTGATCAGATGTTGCTTTGCATCCAACGCGAGGCTCACGTGATGTTTAAGCTCCGAATGTCGAAACTCGAAGCAGCTAACCCTTAAATCAGACTCATGGTAAATATCATCGTTACGACGCCAAACTTACTGTGTAAAGGAAAGGTTGTGGGTTGTGACTAAAAAGCCACACCGGCTGTGTGCACAGCAGCACAGCAGCCGCGTGGTTCCTGCTATGATTGCTGTATTTTCAGTGCTGTACATTGTGGGTGTGTTCTGTTACATGCTGTCACACAGATTCTTTCTTGGTCAGTGGCTCGGTGATAAATGCGCCTCTCTGGTGTCGCGGGAGCGTCATCACTGTGACCACAGCGCAAACAGCACCAACCTTCTGTAAAGAACCTTCTCCACAGTGATGTCATGACGACGCCTCTCATTATAATTTCCGTGAATGATGATGATGATGATGATGGATTCTGGTTCAACTAAAGAAGGTGTAAAGTGAGGAAGACACGTGCAAACAGAGGCCGAACCCCCCTGATGCACTGTCTGTGACCTTCAGTACAAGGACACTGATAAGACCCTCCACCCACCATGAGCACACACACACACACACACACACACACACACACACATTCAGCAGCTATTGTTCCAGCTTCCAGCACAATGACCCAATCACTCAGGCCTGACTAGACCCTACTGGAAAGATACTAATAATCAGTCTTACCACCAGTTTCGAGAGAATTCCAATCCCATCGAGAGCCTCTTTTCCTCAGCGTCATGAAAAATAGTTCACAAAAACTACAATAACACTTATAAGATACCATATCACATACTGTACCAACGGCACATTCAAACCTATTTTAAACACAGATCTCAATCCCGCAAACATCTTTCATCGACATCCATGAATCATTCCTTCGCCAATCATTGACAAAAGTCCATAACCAAACTCCACAGAATCCTTCCTGACCCATTTCATACACTTACATACAAGTTTAATTCAAATCAGTTAAATATTGTTTGTACCACGATGCTAATAAACCTCTTTGGGAGAGGTAATATGTTGATTTACAACCTCTGTGTCAAATATAGGTCATGATTCTCATCCGAGCCCTGAAGCTGCTGCAGCAGTGGCTGTGGCTCCTTCCACTCTCGAACATTGATCCACAGATCTTTACTGAGAGAGTTATCCTTTAACCACCGACAGGCCGTCTGTTTACTCTCCCCTCACCCCAACAGGTGGGAGCGCTACCGGGGCCAAGGAGGTTGAATGAT
The DNA here is from genome assembly GCA_016785325.1 of Chascanopsetta lugubris. Taxonomy (NCBI): domain Eukaryota; kingdom Metazoa; phylum Chordata; class Actinopteri; order Pleuronectiformes; family Bothidae; genus Chascanopsetta; species Chascanopsetta lugubris. The sequence goes on from JAFBJT010108405.1 coordinate 98,087, forward strand.
TAAACCGATGGCCGTTCACATGCCAAGGCAGGGGGGGGGGGGGGTTTCTGTGTGGGTGGGGGGTGGGGGGGGGGGGGGGGGGGGGGGGGGGGGCGCAGGAGACAATCTTAACTTTTCTCTGGCCAATAACCAATGAAACTCCGCCTCCTCTGGTGGAGAAACGGGCTGTTTATATGTACAAGCAGCTCCCCGCAGCTCAATCACCTCACGCCTGCTGAGATACACCAACGTCCAGAGATGCCTTCGCTTGGACTGGAGATACTGGGAGTGTCCGTGGCCGTACTGGGATGGATCTCAGCCATCGTGTCCTGCGCTCTACCCATGTGGAGAGTCACCGCTTTCATCGGCACCAACATCGTCACGGCTCAGATCACCTGGGAGGGCATCTGGATGAACTGCGTGGTCCAGAGCACGGGTCAGATGCAGTGTAAAATCCACGACTCCATGCTGGCGTTGAGCGCCGACCTCCAGGCGGCGCGGGCCCTCACCATCATCTCCATCGTGCTGGGCGTCCTGGGGGTCCTGGTGGCCATCATGGGGGCCAAGTGCACCAACTGTGTGGACGAGGAGGCGGCCAAAGCTCGGGTGATGATAGCCGCTGGCGCGTCCTTCATCTTGGCCTCGTTCCTGCAGCTGATCCCCGTGTCCTGGTCGGCTCACACCATCGTCATGGAGTTCTACAACCCCATCATACCCGAGGCACAGAAGAGGGAGATGGGCGCCGCCCTGTACCTGGGCTGGGCCGCTGCTGCCTTTCTACTGATCGGAGGCGGCATCCTCTGCTCCAGTTGTCCCCCGCAACGGGAGAAGAACTTCGGACCACCGTCCAAGATGATGTACTCGCAACCCAGGTCCCTCGCCCCGAGTGGCTACAACAGGAGAGACTATGTCTGAGGTCACACCTGCGATTTTCCCACGCGGTCGTCATGGATCCAATGATCTGTCCTGACCCATGTGCTTATTTTTTTATCAGTGTATCATTGTTTGTGACGTCTCTCTTTATTTTATATGTGATAAATGTTTTGTACACTTTGTTACGCACGTCTAAAGAACAGGTGGTTCTCACTGTTTTAATGATGCAACATAACTATGGATTCTGTTTCCACTGGTTGTGAATCACCTCATGTGAAATGTGAAGGCTTGTTTTTTCATTAAAGGACTTGAGTTTGACATAAATTGCCTATTTCAGAGTCATTTAAAGGTGCATTAGAAAACATTTGCGTTTAGATATTGGTCGACTCAACTCGTTTTTGTTCAAACTCAAAAGATGGTTAGTACGTCCACTCTGGGCTACTGCAAAAACATGGCGGCCCCCATAGAGAGGACCCCCTCCTCGTGTAAATATAGATTAATCGAGTCATTTACGGTTGATGGAAAGAAGAAAACATTTAGGTGATTATAAATTCATTAGTGTCCACGTGTAATTGTTTCGTAATATTTTTAAGTGACAAAAATGACTGACATCTTACACACTGCACCTTTAAAACAACGTTGAGTGAACAGACTGTTACAAAAGTTAAACAAAGATATTACAAGACTTACTTGGTTGCCTCTGTCAGCCTGTAACCAGTTATGATTGATATCTTTTCTTTTTTTTTTTTTTTAGAGTAAAACACTTCACTGCCACAAGCGTCACTCTGGGCAATATAATGATGATTTCTAAGTTCCCTAAACTTCATTCAAACATAGAATATTATCGTTTTGGTATTTTAATTAGCGGAGAATGAGCCCCATGGAATTAGCAGAAGTAGCATCTTCTCCTAACCAAGCCGCCATGTTTGCCATCTTTACTTGAAGGTGTGCGCCTCCTTCCACCCTGCAGCCGTTCAGTTGATGAGAGGGAGCTTCTCTTCTCTGTCCGTCTCCCACATGTCTCCTCTGCTCCACCACAACAAGAAACACCACTTTGTCTGCTCCTCCATCCTCACATCTCTGCTCCCAGACAATGGTCCTGTTTCATGTGAGAGAAGGAGGAGGGGGGGGGGGGTGCACTGTCATCACCTGGGCTGCAGAAAGCTGAGGGGGCGGGGGTTCAAGGAGGCGGGACCCTGCCCCCCAAAAATGTCAAGGGCATCATTAGATGGTGCATCCGACTTCCACTGGAGGAGGGTGTGAGATGTTTTCTGACCCGCTGGTGTTTTGAGTGGTGAGATGATGATGATGATGATGATGATGACGATGACGATGAGGTCAGGAGGACGAGAGGTGGAGGTCCGACATTCTTTGATAAGTCATAACAGACATTATAAAGGAGAATCAGAAGAACATCTATGTGGTCTGTGGTGGAAAACGGAAAACCTCCGTTTCCTGAAAGACAATCTGTTCACATCCTGACGACTGACGTAGCCTGAGACGGCGTGAACGATTTTCCCCACACGGCAACAAGTAAAGGTTAAAGGAACAGTGTGCAGGATCCAGTGACATCTTGGTGTGAGGCTGGATGTTGAGTTCCTTCCAAAGAAGCAGAGGAGATCTTCAGTGATCAGGGCACCTCAAAGGTGTTTGGTCGGTCCAGTCCGGGCTGATGCAAAATGACTTTGTCCCGTGTTTCCCTGCCTCGAACAGCACATGTCGAACCTGTGCTCGCTCAGCTGTGAACAGCCTCTTTGTGGCCAGGCCCATTGGGAAGCCGGCCATGTAAACCGATAGCAGGGTGCGCTCAGGTCCTTCCTCCCCTTTTTCATGATGTCAGGTGGTCGGAGGACTCCTCCCCTGCACCCGATCTGCCTTATAAAGGATACTGGTGAAGCTGGAGTCAACAGATCATCATCACACGGTCACAGAAGCTGAAATTATCTTAATAGCCGGTCGGGTTGAGTTTGTGTGATCGGCTCACAGGTGAGACTCTCTCCGGCTGCTGCAGAGGAAAGAGAAAGACCTTTCAGGATGTCTGTAGGGTTGGAGTTGATTGGCATCTCTCTGTGCATTCTGGGATGGATTATCGCCATCATCGCATGCGCCCTGCCCATGTGGAGGGTGACGGCGTTCATCGGCAGCAACATCGTGACGGCGCAGATCATCTGGGAGGGCCTGTGGATGACCTGCGTGGTCCAGAGCACGGGTCAGATGCAGTGTAAGGTCTACGACTCCATGCTGGCGCTGTCGCAGGACCTGCAGGCCGCCCGCGCCCTCACCGTCATCTCCGTCCTGCTCGCCATCCTCGCCGTGCTCATCGCCATCGCCGGCGCCAAGTGCACCAACTGCATCGAGGACGAGGCGTCCAAGGCCAAGGTGGTGATCATCTCGGGCGTCTTCTTCATCGTCTCCGGGGTGATGCAGCTCATCCCCGTCTCCTGGTCGGCCAACACCATCATCCGAGACTTCTACAACCCGTTACTCACCGACGCTCAGCGCCGGGAGCTGGGCGCCGCGCTCTACATCGGCTGGGCGGCCGCCGCCCTCCTGATTCTGGGTGGCGGGCTCCTCTGCTGCTCCTGTCCACCACGTGAAACCAGGTACAAGCCGCCCAGGATGTCGTACTCTGCCCCGCGGTCGGCAGGAGGGCCGGCGTTAGAGAGGAAGGACTACGTTTAAAATGAAAATAGATAAAGACTGAATCTCCTGCTCAGACGGAAGAAACAAAGAGACTCCACGATGAAGGATGTTTGACTGAGTGAAGCGGAGAAAGGTTTGAGTGGGTTTTTAGTTTTAAAGGTCATAAATATTCTCAGCGCTCCAACATTTTTTAAACACAAAAAAACAAGACTGCAATTTTTTTTTTTAAAGTCCAGACATCTCAATGTTTACAAGTGATTATTCCTGTAACACTCATGTGTCACCTTCAAAATAAAAGGCACTTCAAATGATCAATAATGATATCTTTAACATGTTTCTTTGTTGTAACTACTGTATGACGTCACGAGTAGTAATGTTTGTGTGGTTAAAGGGAGGAGGAAGTGAGGACGTGGCAGACGTTGAATGTTTTCCAGAATCCAGATCAAAACCACCTGGATGAACTGTAACTGTCTTTGTGTCTTTCGTATATTTCAAGTGTTTTTATAAATAAAACCTTTTTTCTAAGATGCTGCTCGTCTTTTCTGATCCAAAAAGAAGAGCTTGTACGTATAACGCGGCTGCATTCAAGCTTTACAAAGGGTCGACGTGACGGTGCCAGATGCTCGGTAACCGAGCCCTGACATCGGATCGTCCACGGTTACATTTATACGTCCAACCTGGCAACTTAACCACTCAGGCACTCCACCATTAGACACGGGATCAGCTGACAGGCCCAGGTGAGAAGCTGTGAGCTCTGAGCAGCAGGAGTCACTCCAGGAAGGTTACAAAAGAACCTTCCATGTTTCATAAGTGGGAGGGGCCATGTATCACCACATCCTGACATTACATACCCACATTTCCATGAATTTATAATCATCTGATTGTTTCATTTTCCCCCATTGCCCTTAAAAGTGCCCATTCATGTAAATGTACATGAGGGGGTCCGCCATGTTTTACAGTGGTAAAAGTGGAACGTATTAAACATCTTCTGATGATGTCACCAAATCTTCCACACTGCACCTTTGAATGTGTAGGGTTTTAGATGGGTCCAATTCAATTAGCAGAAAGTAAATATATAATTATACTAATGCTTTTATGAGTGAATACAAGTCACCAGGAGCAGGTCCTCTCTACGGCGGCGGCCATGTTGCACCACCATGTTTTTACAGTGGCCCAGAATGGACAAACTAAGCACCTTTTGAGTTTTAATGAAGGCTGCCGTAGGTTTTCATACATTGTGTGGAAGGTGCAACAAGCAACTCACCACTAGAGGTCACTGAATCCTACAAGATAAAACTCTACAATCAGAAAGTAGAGTAACTGCTTTGGCCCGTGAGCAACCGTTTCCATGGGTTGAAAAGCATGTTGAGCAACACCTGATGACGACAGCCGCCTGAAAAATAGATGAACTGCTCATCGTAAATATGGGAAAGCTGCGTCGCGGCGCGGATCACGTTACTCTCCGGGATCGGTGTCTCATCACCTCGGACACAGGACAACAGCTGGACATGTGATCGCCATCATCAGGCAGGAGGAGAGTAATTACAGATCAAAGTGGGTGTGGATCCAAGATTCATCGGCTCCATGGAAGTACAGGAAAGGTCAATGTACACAGAGCAACTTCTGAAAAAACTCTTATTCACTGTTGGATGCTATTTTATTTTATTTTTTTATAAAATGAATGCTTCGAGTCATGGAGCAAACACAAACCAAGAGTTCTTAACGTAGTGAATAAAGAAAGTATGATCCATCCCCTGCAGGTGAGCAGCGGGCGAAGAGAAAGTTCTGAGTGAGTCTCTGCCGTCATGCTCGGCCGACTCTGGCCAAACTGTGTCACATGACCGATACCGGGGAATGTGAAGGGCAGGGGGGTTACCTGGCACCTGAAGTCAGAGAGAGGAAAGTGTCCCAACCCCCTCCCCCCCCCCCCCCCAACACACAC
>JAFBJT010108405.1:103689-117439 GCA_016785325.1 Chascanopsetta lugubris
CTTCTGAAAAAACTCTTATTCACTGTTGGATGCTATTTTATTTTATTTTTTAATAAAATGAATGCTTCGAATCATGGAGCGAACACAAACCAAGAGTTCTTGAAGTAGTGAATAAAGAAAGTATGATCCATCCCCTGCAGGTGAGCAGCGGGCCAAGAGAAAGTTCTGAGTGAGTCTCTGCCGTCATGCTCGGCCGACTCTGGCCAAACTGTGTCACATGACCGATACCGGGGAATGTGAAGGGCAGGGAGGTTACCTGGCACCTGAAGTCAGAGAGAGGAAAGTGTCCCAACCCCCTCCCCCCCAACACACATACACACACACACACACACACACACACCCACACACACACAGTTTCTGTGTCCACTCAGTGGGAACGGAACTAAGCCCAGCTTCTTTCCTGAGGGAGAGAAGAACCCTCAGCTCTTTGGTTCTTTACCACTAAGATGAGAAGTGACTCAGCAGATTTCCTCATCATTACAGACCACGACTAATATCTGGATACGAGTCGGTTTCTTTGAGGTTTTGTTGTTTGATTGGTTCACGTTTTGAATGTTACTTGTTTACTTCTGATTCCTGACCTTCAGAGAGAGTTCAGTTGGAAACATTGTCTTCATTCCTTCTTGGTCAAGTGCACAGATCCTCCTCTCTCTCCCTCCCTCTGCTCGTTCTCTCCATTCATCCAATCACAGCGGGTCGTGCTCACACTGAGCCAATCATCTGTGAAAACATCCAACTTTCAAATCCACCTCTTCACCTGCACTCACCACCTCAGATCTGAATACCTCAATCGTTGTTCAAACTGACCAATCAGGAGCCTGCATGAGAAAATATGCCTCTTCATCATCATCATCATCATCCAAACCAAGCCCCACTGGGCAGTCTCCTTTTCTAAACACCACAAGTCTGGTTAAAACATCCGGACTGTACATTTTCACTGTATCTAAAGGCTGTGAAAACACGTCCAGCCGCTCGTTCCTTCCTTTTGAAATCTCAATTCATTTCTTATTTGTTGTTTCTTATATTATTTGTTGTTGTGGTGCGCACTTCAGAGCCAAACCACTGAAAACTCAAATGCACCTATAATTTACAGTATTATCTGCTGAAAAGGAAAATGTTTAGGATCGAGTAGCTCTGAGATGATGATCATAAACCCTACAGAGATAAGTGGTAACTTTAGCTTTCATCCAACTACTGAGAGAAACTGAGGAAATGAGGGATGTGCCAGGGTTTTACTCAGGTCAGGTCAAACCAGCAAAATCTGTGTGTGTGTGTGTGTGTGTGTGCGTGTGTATTACATCATTGGTGAGGCAGATTTATGTGCATGTGTACCTGCAGATGAATGTGAAACCCTCCCTGTAAATTCCAGCAGTGTGTCTGTGTTCGGCCGAGCTCTGATAAGGAACAACACTCATCTTTAAGGTTTCGTTTCCTCTTTGGAAGCTTCTGTGGACCAGTGGACCTCAGGACCACAGCCGGGTCCAAATGAGGCCAAGCCTGGTAAAACAGTCAGTATTACTGTTTAACATTCAGTTTACATTCAACTGTGTTTGATTAGCACGTGATAAAAGGTCATGACAATACAGTATATCATCCAGATGCCAGCATCAATCCTCCAGCAGGGGGCAGACATGTTGTGAGGCTGAACAACCTGACACCGCCCGACTCCGAGAGGAGACGGTTCAAAGATACAACCAGAGAAACAGGAGCTCTGTCGCCCTCTTGTGGTCACAATGAAAAGCTGCAACAACTGCTATGGAGATACAGTTGGAAGGATATCATTCTCTGGTATATGCTCTTAAATCTGCTCATTTATTCACGTTTTCAAACCTCATTTTCAATTCATTATATTACTGACCACAGTTTAGTCCTCTCTACGGAGGCCGCCATGTTTTTACAGTAGCCCAGCGTGGACATACTATGGACACCTTTTGAGGTATATTGACAACTGAGATCTACCATAGGTTCTCCTGCATGTTCAGGAGGGGGGGGTGATGGATACAACATGCAACTTCACCTCTAGATGTCACCAAATCTTACACACATCTTTAGGTTTGTTTACAATTCAAATGGTAAAATAAAAAGGGTTATTTCTTAACAACATCGAGGTCACGTGCATTATGTAGATAGAAGGCACTGAGAGAGACGGTGTGTGTAAACAAACACAAACACTCATCTGAGGGAGGTGACAGTCGGAGCCAAGTCCAGAGAAGCAGCAATAATGAAGCAACACGACAAAAGGCAAAATACACGCACAAGTCCAACAACCACAGTAAACGGAGTGTGTGTTCAACTCACCGTTACTGAAGAGGAATTCATTCACTGAGCCGGTCAACCAGAGGACGAGGCCACGGGAAGCAGGAGCTAACAGCCATGCTAGCATCGAAGCTAACAGCGAGGCTAACAGCGAGGCTAACAGCGAGGCTAACAGCGAGGCTAACAGCGAGGCTAACAGCTAGCTACTCGGTGCGGCCTGCGTTACTTTCCTCACTGAAAGTCCGAGTCATTCGTTTTCCTCCTCCTATTTTTCTGCGAACTCATTCGTTGTATTATATTTTTTTCTGTAGCGACAGAAAAGTTAAAATAGTATTCACCGTAAAACAAACCACAGGTGGCCTCCCTCCAAAACTGCACTTCTTCTTCTAGTTGGTTCATTAGCACTTGGCGAGCAACTGTTTGGCGCGTTTCCGCCCCCTAATGGCACGGAGTGGGAACGGTGATTCCCCACTGAATCATTAAATCGATTCCACAGTGAATGCTGCCAATGTTGTCTGAGTCTTGGTTTGATGACATAGATTTCTGATGGTGATTGGTGCAGCTATTAATTCATTCATATTATTTCAAATCGAATTAGAATTGATTCAAAAAGTTCAACCTTCCATCAGGGGTTTGTGAACGTTGGGAGCTGAGCTCTGAAGTGAAACTCAGCTCCGTGTTACAGCTCAGCTGGATCAGCTGAATCTCTCTGTAGAAACATAATGACACAAATAATGACACACTTCCACCAACCAAACCTGTTATTGTCCCGACTGTCCCAGTGAAGGGTGCAGTCACTGACAGCGCTTCTCTTTACAACTCAAAACTACAGCAACTCATTTTGTTGCACAAAAACCAAAACACACACAAACACACACACAAACAAACAAAAAAACACTTTAATGTATCGACAAAGAAAGAAAGAACAGGGGTGTGGTCACAGCACAACCACTTCAAAATATCACAACATTCAACATCGGCCCTTGTTGCTGTGCAAAGCTCACAACACCCACCCGACACCACAGTGACTGACACACACACACACACACACACACACACACACACACACACACACACACGCACACACACACACACGCACACACTGAAGGTAGCATTTTGTTTTCAACGGTTAATCATGACACCTGATTCAAGGCACAATAGGTAGCAAACACACACGCACACACACACACACGTGCGCATACGCACACACGCAAACACACACACACACACTCTGACGGTAGCATTTTGTTTTCAACAGTTAATCATGACACCTGATTTAAGGCACAATAGGTAGCAGACACACACGTACACACACATACACACACACACGTACACACACACACACGGTTGTTGACGGTCACAGCTCCTCATCCAGTGGTGTGTATAAGAGGGCGGCGGCGTCCTCGTCATAGATGATGGTCACAGTCTCACCAGTGTCGGTCACAGCAGCACCGGTGTGAACGTACGCCTGACACAACAACAACAACAACAACAACAACAACAACATGAAGACAACATCAGCGCTCGGAGTCTAACGTGAGTGAAGGCGTGTGTGGTGCTGACGTACGCTCTCCAGCAGCTGCAGCCGCTCCTCACTCCGCAGGTTACGGTGTCTGAGCTGGGACATGCTGCTCTCCACGTCCAGCAGTTTGTCCAGGTGACGGTGATGATGCTGCTGCAGCGCCGACATCTTCCTCTGCAGCTCCACCACCATCACCTCCAGCTGCTGCTCAGCCACGCTGCTCTTATGGTAACTGCGCCACACACACACACACACACACACACACACACACACACACACACACACACACACACACACACACACACAGGAGGCATCACTCACTTTTTATACACACGTGTTATTTAGGGCACGTTTTTTAAATATCTTTTTGTATTTATATATCATTAGGAGTAATAGTAGTAGTAGTAGACAGGATTTGAACTTATCTGACCTTTGACCTCTGACCTTTGACCTTGCTGAGTAAACAGCCCAGAATAAACACAGCCCTCACCTGTGCTCCTCCAGCTGCTGATCGTTCGTCTCTGTGCCGTCCTCGTCTCCCTCGTCCTCGTCTCCCTCGTCCTTGTCTCCCTCGTCCTCGTCTCCCTCGTCCTCGTCTCCCTCGTCCTCGTCTCCCTCGTCCTTGTCTCCCTCCTCCAACTCCATGCTCTCCTCCAGGTGGACCGGGCGGACGGGGGGCGGAGTCTCGCGCTTGGACACGATGGGCAGAACGGACATGAGGGGCTTGGAGCTCAGAGTGAACGTCAGCGTCGTGTCGGCGCAGGAGGCGGAGCGGGTCTCTCCGTCACCGAGGGCGATGCTGGGAATCGTCTCGAAGTAGGCGACGACCTGGGACTCGGGTGTCGCGCCTCCACCAGCGGGGGGCGCCGCGCCGGCGCCGGCGCAGACCGACCTGTGTCCCTGAGTCAGAACGGCGACGGTGATTCTGTTCACCCGCTCACGCTGGCGCTCGGACGTCAGCTCCGCGTCCTCTGCTCCGCCTCTCACATCCTGTGATGCGCCGTCGTACAGATGAAGCGTGTTCTCCGTCTCTGCAGCTTCGGCCGCCGCCGCCGCCGCCACCGCCGCCGCCACCGCCGCCACCGCCCTGTTGCTCTGATCATCGTCTGTGTGAAGCTTTTTTGACGTCTTCTCAATTTGACCTGTGGCTTTTCGTTTCTAGGACGACAGAAGAAGAAGAAGGTCTCAATGAGTCTGTGACAACTGTACGGGGGCGGGGCTTATTCTTATTCTAGCCAGGTTTTGAACTTGTGCATAATTAAGGGGCGTGGCCTCTTGAGTGATTGGCCCACCCCCTGCTATATTTTAAAAGTCAAAAAGAATGAATGTCAAAAAATAACTCACAGCTATGCTAACATGCTAAAATGCTAACCGCTACAGGGCACGGCGTGCGCTGCAGCATCATGTCGGAAACGCTGGCGTCCCTCCAACCAGTCGGACCTGCTCCTCCAGAACATTCCCTCCTCTGAGCTTCATTCCGCAGCTCGGGGCCTGAGGGGGGCGGAGCTTCACTGCGCACCAGGTCCTACAGGTGTTACCGGGCAGAGCAGGGGGAGGGGGCGGAGCCAACTTTGACTTTTTACAAACCCCTACTGACACGTCCTGCAGACTAAACCTTTAACTGACCGAATGCCCAGAAAGTTAAAGAAGAAATTCCTGCTTCGTGAAAACAAACATCCACATGATTCCAACACAGACCACAGGAATACGAAGAGTCTTAAATCCCAGCACCGCTGTTGTTGTTGTTGTTGTTGTTGTTGTTGTTGTTGTTTACCTCCCTGAAGATGGTGGGCACGGCGTCGCTCTCCAGGTAACGGATCCCTCGCCGTTCTCTGAAGCACGACGGCGCAAAGTGTCGGTGGCAGACGAACTGATGTCGAGTCGGGGTCCAGTTCTCGCGGCCCATGTTCCTCAGCCAGCGCCGGAGCCGCGCCGGCTCCTGCAGCGGGAACCTGGAGACACAACGTAAACAAAGGCTTCAGGATGCACCTTTAACACAAACGACAACAACAGAGTTTAAACCTGAGCCAGGGAACTCACCACTCATCACACTTCAGAGTGTAACGTTATTCACCTGTGGTGGTTTCACATTGAGCTTTAAAGGTGCAGTGTGTCAGATTTAGGCGCTTGTATATAAATACCGGACATTAACGTCAGTATACAGTTTATTATGATAACGACAGCACTGTAACGGAGTGTGGTGGAAACCTGTGCCACGCCCACACACCTGTGTGATGTCATCAACGAGGGGAAAGTGTTTAAAGGTGCCGTGTGTAGGATTAATTGGCATCTAGATCTACGGTGCCCATCACCGGACCTCACACGGTGTTTCCTTTGTCCATTTTACGCTCCTGTAGAAACATGATGGTGCAAAATGGCCGCCTCCACAGAGAGGGTTACTCCGGGTGTAGATATAAGGGTCCATTCAACAAGTTAATCAAATCAGGTGATTATAAACTCATCAAAACACCAGTGACATTGCTATATATTAAAATCTTTAATAATTGAAATCATTAAAGGAAACAGTAAAATTAGATCTTACACACTGCACCTTTAAGTGAAATCACAATGTGACATTTCACTTGTGTTGAACATTCGTCTTCTTCTGAGTGTTTTGATTTTTAAGTCAACAACTAATTAAATCAGAGTTTGGATCAAAGACAAGAAGCAGAAGATCAAAGGACAAATTCTACAACAAGACCGTCTGAGTGTGTCCGAGAAAAGAATCGAACGTCTTCGATTCAGTTGTCCTCACTGAGGCTGAGAGACGCTGCCCTGTCAACACTCAATCACAGACAAAGTGTGTTAAAGCAGAGCTGTAGTTCCGAGGTCTGACCTGTAGTAGCTGCTGGTGTCGCTGTCGTGTACATCTCGCTCACAGCTCGGGACTGAGCAGCGTCTCTGCATCTGAAGCGTGTCCGTGCTCACTTCACCACAACAAGGTGAAACTCACGCTCCGGCTGCTGATGCCCACACTGTTTGTGTCTGTGTGATGACAGGCGGCGGCGCGCGGCTGACGTCATGACGTCGGCGGCTCACGCCCGTAACGTCAAATGCGTGCGACCTCAAGGTGGAGCCGTAAACACCAACAAGAAAGTGGGATTGAATCTTGATATTATGAGTCCACGTGGAGGGTTTATGGATATTCATCTATTTACAGGTAGAATGAGCGAAATGGTAATAATCATCATAATAATAATAATAATAATAATAATAATAATAATAATTATTATTATTATTATTATTGTTATTTTTATTATTGTTATTATTATTGTTGTTGTTATTATTATTGTATAATAATTATTATTATTATAACAAAACAGGATTAATAATCCCAATTTAACACATGAGGAGGTCCTGCTTCCTGTTTGATGGAATTATATTGATCAAATGTTATTTTATATTTTATTGGTTTATTTCAGAATTATATTTTAGCTGTGCGCAACTAGGCTTTGTGCGTTTATGACTTGTTTCAATTCAAATAAAATATGACATTAAAAGTACAATGAAAAGATAAAAGTAAACCTGAAAATACAGTAAGATTATCCTCCATGTTGTTTTGGGACTTTTGTACTTTGAAGTATATTTTGTTTAGATTTGAAAACTATTGGAAAGTATCCGAGGACAAATACTTTACTATATATTTTTTTTAAAATATGGCTATATTTAAACTCTCTGTTGCTTTGTTTGTCCTTGAAAAAAATGTAAACTACTCCAACCAATTTTTAAAGCCCGTTTCTTAAATGTACAGGATCGTGAAGCCCTGGAGTCTTTTGAAGGATCGTGACGTCGTGTTTACAACAGGAAATGAACGAGAAACAGGAAATGACTGATGGCATTCTGATTTATTAGAATGGGAATCATCTAAGAGTGAGTGGATAAGAGTACAGATGGATGACATGCAGCAAGAGCATACTCATGGCTGTTAGAGACACCGTCTACGTGTTTGTAAATAACATTAGAAATATAGAACACAAATCATTTCACACAAACAGTCAATTTTATATAGAGAGGGAGAGAGAAAACACTTTCAAACTTCCAAAAACAAATCAATATGGTCACAGTATCCGTCAAGTCACTAAATCAGCTGCGCGTGAAACCAGAGATAAATGAACAACAATAATAACAGTCCTGTGTTAATTCTGTGGTCGTTTGCTCGTTATATATAAAAGCAGAAGCCGCTCGATGCATGAGAGCGCAGCTTTAGGAAGCTACGACAAAATGAAAGAACTACACATTCTGTGTACTAATACACACCATAAAAACACAAAGTGTACTGCTGTTAAAACTAGAGCATGGCTTTAGCATTTCAACGTTTGTAGTATGAAATTAAACGGTTAAACTACTTATCCTTCCTTCAGTGGAACAACAGGAACGGAGTCTATTTGGCATAGCAGTCTGAACCTTTCCGATTCTATTTCACATTTAGTGACATAAACATATCGAACACGTCTCCACTTACTCTGAAACCCTCTCTTCCCGTTTCATCGACACACCAACGCCGCCACAACAACAACAACAACAACCAGCGCTTCACCTTAAAGCTCTCGGCGAACGGAACAGGACCGCAACACGTCCCTGTCGTCTGTCAGCTCATGGATCAAAAACAACAAAAAAAAAACTCAACAACAGAAGGAGCCTCTCGTATGATTGCGAGCACCTTTGTCACATTTGTTTTTAAAAATCAATCACTGAGACGCAAAGTAACCTGAATAACGTTTGGAGCTTCGACACAGAGGAGAGGACGGTTTGAGGAATGCAGTGTGAGGATGTCGAAGAAGCAGGTATAAAACAAACCAACACAAAGCCTGCGATGCAGCGAGCGTACAAAGTGACAGCAGAGGCCTGGCTGATCCCTGATGGAGGAAAACACCGGAGCGCGGACATCAGCTGTCAGGTCATGTGATATCGTGCGACCGTCTGCTCCTGTGTCATTTTATACAAATGGGCTGATAAGTTTTATACATATATATATCAATATATCCAATGTATTCAAATACAAAAATCAAAGAGCAACAGATAGTGTTCCAGTGTTACAGGTAAATGAAAACTCTCTGAATGAGCAGCAGTGCATGCAGATTTTCTGGTCCTGTATAAAGTAAGGCACCAGAGGTTTCCAGAAAACTCACTTGTTTACAGTATATGTATTCATATACGTATAAAACAACAAAATCTTTCAAGTGTCAAAGGCAGTCTATGAGAGTGCATACAACAGATACTGGAGTCGTGTGGAGTCGTGGCGTCTCAGGCCTGAGCTTCGGTCATCTTCTGCAGCAGCGGCATCTGGGCAAAGGAGAGTCAGAGGAAAGAAAGGTGAGGTCCTCGGACTCCTCTCGTCCAATCCCACGACTCGAAATCACCTCCTCACCTTCGTTATGTCCACCCCGGTCAGGGCGTTGATGGAGACGGGAAGTTCGGCCAACAGGCGGTTGACCTCGCCCGTCACGCGGCCGCCCTCCCCGCTCAGGATCACGATCTCGTTGGTCTTGGACAACGGCGCCGCCACCTTGGCGGCAATCTGAGAGGGAGGAGGGGCAATAAACGACACCATGGATTAACAGAAAACGTCCAGGTGTGTGTGTGTGTGCGCGTGTGTGTGTGTGCGTGTGTGAGAGACCTTCGGCAGCGCCTCCAGGACCAGCGCGGTCTTGGCCGCCTCCCCGTACTGCTGATAGGCCTCCGCCTTCAGCCTCATCTTCTCGGCCTCGGCTTTGCCCACGGCTTCGATGGAGGAGGCCTCGGCCTCGCCGATCTTCTTGATCTTCTCCGCCTCCGCCTGAGCGATCAGCACCTTCTTCAGCCTGTCACACACACACACACACACACACAGTCAACACATACTTGTCTCAAAAGGAAAGAGACAGAGACTCTGGGACTCACTTCTGTCCCTCGGCCAGCTGCTCCATCTTGTAGGCCTCGGCCTCAGCCGGCCTCTTCACCGTGGCGATCAGCTCCTTGTCCGTCCGATCGATCTCCTTCTCCTCGATGGTGATCTCCTTCTTCCTCTGCACCACCTGGATCTCGATCTCCTCCAGCCGGATCTTCTGCTGCTCCTTGGCCGCCTGCAGCTCGTACGCCAGCTGGGCCTCTGCTTTCTGGAGACAAGACGCGGCCTCATGCAAACTACTTCACTCATGGCGCTGCCATTGTTTGGGACCTTCCACGGCCGGGGCCTCACCTTGGTGTTGACCTCCTGGTTGAAAGAAGCTTTCTGCAGCTCCAGCTCTCGTTTGGAGTCGGCCATCCTCGTGTCGGCCTGGAACTTCATGTCCATCATCTCCTTCTTGCACTCCGCTTCCTGTCAGATCGCAAAGAGGGTCGGTTAGACCACAGGTCCGGCGCGGACTCGTCCTCGCGCCTGCTGAAAGTCTCCTCACCCGTATCCCGGCGTCCCTCTCGGCCTCGGCCACGCCGATGTCCGCGTCCCGGCGGACGGCCGCCGTCTGGGTCTTTCCCAGCGAGCTCAGGTAATCCAGTTTGTCGTAAACATCCTGTGGACACACACAGGACACGTCTTTAAAGGAAGAGCCGGAGGCGCTGGAGCCTTTCTGTTGATATTCTCTCATTTGTCGGCCGCAGCCTCTCGACACTCGTCTCAGAGACACCGGAGACGCTCGTCCCTCTAATGTGTGAACTCGTCCTGTGGCTTCACTGGCTCCGTCTCCGCGGGGAATAATTGATGGAGGTAGAAATGGACTGTGAGCTTCCAGCAAAGCATTATGGGTCCCAGCGCCGCCGCTCCTCCATGAGACTGGACCCAACGACGCCGAGCCAGTCTCTGATCACAGCCTCAGGAGTTGCGCCGAACACGCGCGAGCAGATCAGACGCAAACAAACACGCGCAGCGCAAGAAGGTCACTGACCTTGATGGTGAAGCTGAGGATCTCGATGCCCATCCTGCCCACGTCCGGCGCCGCCACCTCACGAACCAGTTTGGCAAACTGGTCCCGGTCCTGATAGATCTGCTCCACAGTCAAAGTACCTGCAGCAGAGAAGATCCAGGTGGTTATGATCCGCCTCCATCAGACCTGCGGCTGATTCTAGTCCACCTCCTGAGTTGTGACACAGAGTGGCCACTTGAGGCTCCGCCCCCATAAAATGATCAACTTCAGAGGCGAGTGAAACACGTTTAAAGTCTGGTACAAACTGGTCTCAATCACTCACTTCCCATGAGAGGTGCACGGGGGCGGGGCTTATTTTGTTCTATCAATGTTTGAAACTGTGCATAATCAAGGGGCGTGGCCTCCTGAGTGACGCCGGTGTCGACGTTCTGCGGCTGCTGTGACAGAACCACGTGGCCCACCTTCACCTCTGTGCCCATTTTGGGACGAACCAGGAAGTAGGAGGAGTTAGGCATTGGTACAGTGTGTGGTTCTAAGACAGGAGAAGTGAGCGTGTGTGTGTGTGTGTGTGTGTGTGTGTGTACCCAGGATGGAGCGCAGGTGTCCCTCCAGAGTCTGAAGAACCACGGCTTTGATCTCCATCACCGATTTGCCCAGGAACTGCTCACAGGCCAGAGCCAGGAGGTCGGGCTCCGTCAGCACCTTCACCTTCAGGGACACGGGACACGTCTTGGACCTTTGTCGGAGCCAAACCTCCTCATGGTGCAGAGTGAGTGACGGGCTCTTACCTGAGCCACGCCTGTGACGGTGATGGCCACGCCCTCTGCCGTCTCCACATCCTCACACCGAGGCTGCAGAGTCATGATCTCCAGCGTTATCCTGCGCGGAGCCGGGATTTCAAACCAAATTCAATACACATCAAAGCAAAGCGTTTCATTGAGGGCCTTTGTCTCCGCGCCCTCAACAACGGAACGAGTCTTCAACCAGTGCTTGTTGGAGCTGAGGCCTGACCTCTGCCACACAGCCGTGGTTGGTTCACATTCAAGAGGGAGAGGGGCGGAGCCTCTTCGTGGTTCTGAGTAAACACGTCTTTTGCTTCTCAATAAATAAGTGAGGAAACCGCGGGCGGCACACGACAGAAGTGAGGTCATGGAAAATTACACAACTGCAGCGGAGACACGTGACGCTGAGATGAAAGGGTCTGGTCCGAGAGTGGAGCCAAATCAGTTTACGGCAAATACGAGCAAACGTGAAGTGAAGTGAGGCAGCAGAGGAGAACCTGTTGTCCAGAGTAACAGGAGCCGGGCCCCGAACGGGACCGAGCTCCGAGAGCGAGCGCAGCTCAGCTCAGGGCTGAACCGTGGACTTTCAGTCAGCCACACTCACTGATGATTGACAGGTTGACCTGCTATTTTGATTTGCTTTTTGTGTTGACGGCAAAACACAAAGCAACTGGGATGTTTGTTGTGCTGCTGGAGTGAACGTGTAGGTCCTGGTGGAACAACACGGAATCGCACGGACCGACAATAATCATGTCAGTCCACGTTATACTGGAAATAAGCACAAATACCAACAAAGGAAGAATTAAAGAAGCTAATGATGTAAAGATGTGGCCCATGGAACAAATGAATCACATCACCGACACTTTTCAATCAGAAAAACAGACACTCGACCGTGAAATGGCGCCTCCTTCGTTTCCCACTGGCTTTGGCTACAAGCTGGAGCTCCGCCCCTTTTCTCCTTCTATAAACCACCCATGAATCAACAGTGAGGAAAAGTCAAACATTGTCGTGTCGTCACCTTTGAGCGTCAGAGATGAGCCACCAGGCCCAGGACCAACCGCCCACCACGTAACTCTTCACATCCGAGCCACAGCAGGTACCTGAGGGGGGAGGACAACTTCACTCACACACAATACAAGTACTGGACACACACGCTACAAGTACTGGACACACACGCTACAAGTACTGGACACACACGCTACAAGTACTGGACATACGCGCTACAAGTACTGGACATACGCGCTACAAGTACTGGACACACACGCTACAAGTACTGGACACACACGCTACAAGTACTGGACATACGCGCTACATGTACTAGACATACGCGCTACATGTACTAGACATACGCGCTACATGTACTAGACATACGTGCTACATGTACATGTACTGTACACATACTGTACATACACTGTACATGTACATGTATATACACTCTACAAGTACTGTACATACACTGTACATGTACACGTACATCCACTGTACAAGTAATGTACATGTACTGTATATATACGGTACATGTACGGTACAAGTACCGTACATGTACTGTACAAATACTGTACATATACTGTATTTATACTGTTAAAGTACTATACATGTACTGTACAAGTACTGTACATATACTATACAGGTATTGTACATGTACTGTAGATATACTGTACATTACATTACATCTGAATACATTCCTTTGATTGACCTGCTGCTCCAACGAGTTTTCTTTATTCATTTCCTGTTTTATTTCGATCTTTCTTTGATAGAAACGTGTTGCCATGATGGCTGGTGTCGTTTCTTTAGCCCCGCCCCTCGTTTGCCAAATAAACATGAAACGTGCCCTTTTTAATTAGATTTAAAGGGACATTGTGTCTCTAAACATGTAGCTTCCATTCACATGTACCTTAAAGGTTCAGTGCGTAAGATTTAGCTCCGTTTTTTGTGACAAACTCAAACACAACGACACAATTCCGCCCGGAGTCATTTGTCTGAGGAGCTTCGGAGCGGAGCTCCATCCTGCGGCTGAGGAGGAGACCCCTCCCCGCCCATCTCCCTCATCAGGTGGGCCCGAGTGAGCCACTGACGGCCGCCCCACCCCGGAGCCCCCTCCGGGAACACACCCACTCCTCCCGGCCCCTCCCCGAGTGATGATCACCGAACGACCCACGGGCTCCGTTACAACAGACGGCCCGTGACATTTTTAATTGTCTTACGATCTTAATTCCCGTCGGTCACGTGACCTAACGGCGTTAGCAATGTATGAAGCCACGACCGTGATTGACGTCAGCCATTAGCGTTAAACCGACGGTTTGACGTTGGACATCGGTCGCCTCGGCTCCCGCAGACAAATATACACG
>JAFBJT010108405.1:119584-181837 GCA_016785325.1 Chascanopsetta lugubris
GGCGGGGGGGGAATGGAAAGGGTCCAAGATGCTGCCAAAGAAGCGGCTGCGTGTTCCAGTGAATGTCAGGAGTGAAGTGTGCGCGGGGCAGGCGACGCTGGAGGAGCCAGTATACAAGGGAATAGCTCAGTTTTATGGCCGCATAAATCTCCGTCCCCCACGCTGGAGCTTGTAACCCTCCCGCCTCCTCCTCCTCCTCCTCCCCCTCCTCCTCCTCCTCCTCCTCCTCCTCCTCCTCCTCCTCCTTTTTTCACCCCCTTCCGCAGCTTGTACCCCTCCCGCCTCCTCCTCCTCCTCCTCCCCCTCCTCCTCCTCCTCCTCCTCCTCCTCCTCCGGCTTTGAAAACCTCCCTTTGACTTCTTGACTCCATCGGCTGCCGCCTCTTCAGCTTCGTTTCCCTCATTAAGACTCGCACAATCAGCCCTCTCCCGCCTTTAACCTCCGTGCCAGGCTGAATGTTTTTAGGTTCCGTTCTTGCACACTGCACCTTTATTGAGAGAGAGAAAAAAAAATTCCTCTAGCTATGTTTTTTTTCCATGTTGAATCAATATGTAACAGTTACTCAGGTGATCAGAGGTTTTCTTTTACTACCTGAGGCTGTGTACTCGGTCGAGTTCTCATTTCCTTGCATGTACATGATGTAGGAGTTGGTGACGTCTAGTGGTGAAGATGCTGGTTGCAGTTGGTTATACCTCGGCTCTGCAAGACTTTTTCATTAATAGTGAAACTCAACTGTTACTTTAACACATGTCAACATGGCTCATTGTAGCTCATGAGAAGGTAATAAAACATTTCATTATCATCATCATCATTATTATTATTATTATTATTATTATTATTATTATTATTATTTATTATTATTATTATTATTATTATTATTATTATTATTATTATTATTGTTATTATTATTGTTATTATTATAACTTCAAGCAACAATACTCCCTGTTCTCTCTCTGTCTCACTTTCTGGTCACTAAATTGAATCAGACACCCAGTAGGTATTTATATGCTAAACCGAAAAATGAGCAGCCACTCCTCATCTGTGCTGCCCCCCTCTCAGTTCACGCCCCCCCCCTCCTCTTCCCTCTGTCTCTGACGTGAGACTCATCCCCGTCCACAGCTCTCTGCTGCTGTCGTTCCCTGTGGACCGGGCTGTAATTGCATTCTCTGTGCAACACTCCTGGAACCAACACATCACATAAGGGAGCGGGCGTCATAATTAGGTGCAAGTGAAGCAAAGAACTAGGGATTTTTCAACTTTCTTTCGAGCAGAACTGGCCCACCGGAGGGTCCAGTCCGGGCCCTGGGACGATTTTACAAAGAGTAAAAAAAAAAAAGAAGGTGTATTTGGTTATATTGGGAAGAAAGAGCTTTTTCATTGAAGTCACAACTGTACAAATGTTTCCATTTGAAGCCGTTTATAGGTTGTTATGGCGTGATCCTCCTTGTTTGGCCCACGTGAGATCACATCTGGGGGGCCAATGTGGCCCCTGAACACCCCCTGGTTTTCGAGACCTAATAGTTTCTTTTCAAGAGGCATCACTTCTTTTTCTTCATCCTCCTCCAGCATTGTAAGTGTGTTGCTCTTTGATGGAAGCTTATTCATAAAAACACAATTCAGCGGCGGCTTCAGTGTGTCGTGTTTCTTTTCATTGTCACGCAGCCAAATGACTGGTGTCTGAATTCATATGACTTTTCCATTACACTCTAACAAAGCAGACTTTCTGATGCATCTTGATTCCGGCTTTGTTTGCTCATGTGTTTAATTGAGAATACACAGCTGCTCTGTCTGCTGATGATTAACCCTTTCCTGCCTGGTTACTGCCACCAACTGTCAGTGTGGAATTTAGCACACGAAGCGAGTCTCCATCCCATAATATCATATCTTCGTCATGTATAGTTTAAAAACTGCATCATGTTAATAGAGATGAAATGACCGGGGGGGGGGGGGGGGGGGCGCGGGTGGGCTGACGTGGAGGAGTAGAAGTGATGTGTGACTGAACCATTACTGTCTGACGCGCGCTCTCAGTCCGCTGGTGGGAGAGTGTTCACGTGAACGAGCGCGCTCGTCTCTATGTGTGTGCGTCTGTGTGCGCCGATCGATGCGTTGTGTAAAACCCTGAATCTAGAAATTGGTGCCATGGCGCTAAGACTGTGGAACGATGGCGCACACAGACGCGTGTGTGTGTGTGTGTGTGTGTGTGTGTATGTGTGTGTGTGTGTGTGTCCAAGAAATTTTGCACATAGTTTGAAATCATTTATTTAGTCTGTCATTGCCGAACAACCAGTTTGGGCCTGATTTACAGTGTATTTGCATATAGAGTTTCAGTATCTGGAATAAGAGGCGACACGTCAACAAACCAGGCTACTAAACATCCTTGTCCCGCATTGGTTGCGTTTTTATGACTCCTTTTTAATTTAATTTAATTTAATTTTTTGACTTGCATGAAGAGCGTTCAAACAGGCGGGAGCTGTTCGCTGCTGGTGCGTTGATTTAATGTTTCATGTGTTGTGAAACGAAGAGAGCAGCAGCAGCAGCGGCGGCAGCAGCAGCAGCAGCAGCAGTGTGGCGGCAGACAGATAAAAAAAAAAAAAAAAAGAAAGGGGGACACTTGCACAATACGTTCCAGTGAAAATGACTGTAATGCTGAATGTCCCGATTTGTACAAGGACTCCGGCTTTATGTGAAGGAACAGAACAACTGTATCATTGTGAGGCTGGCGGCGAATCCCGGGCGTTAATACGTAACGGTGAGGGAGCGGGTTTGTTCTGGCGGGGGGCTGCCTGTCGCGGCCTCTGACAGATTGGTGTCATCAGCGCATTATTTCATTAACACATGTGTTTTCGAGGGGAACATCTTCTTACTCATCATTTTCTCTCTCTCTCTCTTTCTCCCCCCCCCCCCCCCCCCCCCCCCCCCCCCCCCCCCCGTTCCTTCCCTTCGCTGACAGATGGAGAGCGAGAAGAAGAGGAGAAAATACTCGACGAGCAGCAATGACTCCGACACCACTGACAGTAAGTTGGGGGAGGGAGTGAAGGCGAGGGAGAGGGAGAGGGTGTGAATGTGCTGCTGTAAGAGTCAGTTAAAGGTGCAGTGTGTACGATTTGGTGACATCCAGAGGTGAAGTTGCACGTTGTGTCCATCACCTGGACTGAGTAACCAGGAGAACCTGTGGTGGACGTCAGTTGTCGTTAAAACTCAAAAGATGCTTAGTATGCCCACTCTGGGCTACTGTAAAAACATGGCAGCCCCCGTAGAGAGGACCCACTCCCCATGTAAATATACATTAATGGGCTCATTTAAAGGTAATGGAGAAAAAAAACAAAAACATTTATGCGATTGTGAATTCATGCAAATGTCAGTATGTAATTGTTTAGTAATATGTTTAGAAGTGACAAAAATGACCAAAATCTTACAGACTGCACCTTTAAAGGAGTTCCTCAGATCTGCTGACTGACAGCCCAGTGTCTATGTTTAGCTGAAATTATTTCTAGATTTAATTAAAGTAATGAATAATAATCCAATTTAATGAATTCAATAATCTAATTTCATTTCATTAGTGTATAATTACTCGACAACAAGCCCTTAAATCAGGCCATGTTGCACGACCATGTTTCTACAGTAGCCCAGAATGGACAAACTCGGGACCATTTGACTTTTACCCATACCTGAGGGTTCTCATTGAGGTGAGGTGAGTGGTATTAAGCTTGCAACACGCAACTACGCCCCTAGGTTTCACTATATTCTACGCACTGCACCTTCAATTCCGGCTTCATTTACATCCTGCCTCGACGGGGGAAACTGCTGTTCCTTCCGCTGATGTAGAATTGCTGAGTGGTCCATTGTGAAAACCAATGAACAGGTGGTGGTTTCTGTTAGTCGACGACGAGTTTCTGTGAAATCGCTCGATGAGACATTTATGGCTCTCGCCCGCGCTTCGCTTCGCTTCTCCGGTGAAACATCAGTGGAGCTACGCTGTCTCTCCACCTGCTGCGGATCCGAGCCACTGGACCTGCTGCTCCCGTGCACCTGTCGCTCTGCTTTGTTTTATTCTGCCGCCTCATCATTTCTCACCACTCCCGCTTTTTTTAACGCGCGATGGCTCCGAAGGAACGACCGGACCCGAGGATGTATTGTATCGTACCTAAGTAAGAGTCAGACGTCAGAGCACCATTAAAGGTGCAGTGTGTACGTTTTTTTGGAATTTCTGTCACTTCTAAATAATATTTCAAAACAGTTACATACCAACATTTTCATGAATTGATAATCACCTAAATGTTTTTTTGTGTGTTTTTTTTCATTAACCTTAAATGAGTTCATTAACGTCTATTTCCATGAGGAGCGGGTCCTCTCTACGGGGGCGGCCATGTTTTTACAGTTACCCAGAGTGGACATACAAAAGATCTTTTGCAACCTGTGTGAACGGACAGCACTCTCCCTTCAAAATAAAAGCACAGTAGCATCTTTTTTTTTTTTCTTCCCAGTCAAAGGCCCACTGAAAAAGAACCCGCCACCCAAAAGCAGCTCCCACCAGTTGGGAATCACTTCTGTAAAGGACTGTCCCACAGGGTTTGCCCGTGAGCACTTGGGTTCACAGAAATGTCTGACAAATCGCTGAGCAGCGTATCCGCGCACATTTATGGGGTGTTAGTGGTTTGCCTTTGTGATCGCGAATCCAACCGTCTGCAGAATGTAGCGGCGTATCCGCGCTCACATCACATCACGTCCTCCAACCGACATCGTAAGAATGTCGAAATGAGATCCAGGCATTATTCCGCCCGCGGCTGCGCCGGCTGGCAGAGACGCGCAATCAAGACTGATTTCCAGCGCCAACTCGAACGTTATCGATAGAATAATTAAAGCCAAAGATTTATTTTACCCCTGGCGGCCGTATAAATCACGGTGGCGGAGATCACAGTCTGTTAGTGATGCAGCTCGTTGAACTCTGCACATTCGCGTCGTCTAGACGTCAGTCGCGGGCCCGGGCTTCAAGGTGACCGCGGAATGAAACGGCGCTTTAATAAATCACATGCGTGCCATTTGTTGCAGTTTGAGGTTTTTCGCAGATCTGGTGGAACGCTCGTCCTCCGGGAGTCACTCACGGATCCCGGACGGACCCACGGAGCCCGGAGTCACGACCCAGACTCCGGGGACCGCAGGGGCCGAGAGCCAGGCAGACGTTTACAGTTGCACCGCGCGATGGTGGCAACATCTGGACGGTCTGACACGTCCCTGTCACTGGCATCCTCTGCTGGAAAAATCATCCCATAATAATCCTCTGTCTCCCCAGCCCTCACCCTCCTCGCCGTTTTTTGAGCCCATTCTGAAAATCTCTCCCCTCCACCGTTGGCAGCCCACAGCTACTCTTTCGTGGCGCTTTGCAAAAACGGCGTTTTATAATAACATGCAAATCTAATAGTTTGGCTGCTCTGGCGACGACGTGCTGCCAACGCAGACAGGAAATGAGAGGAGCGCTGGAACTCAAACCCGGGGAGTAGACCTCAACTCTGGTTGGGCTCGGTAACACGAGAAACTGAGGCCAATGGCTTAATCTGCCTCTTTATTGAAGAGTGTAACATTACAATCTTGAAAAGTATTTTCCCGAGTTATAATTTGAGACTGTTTGAACTTGCTTTTCCTCAGTCGCACACTTTCCTCAAATGCGCTGGGGAAAAAGGAAAGGAATTCAAATGATCTCATTCTTTATTGTGTGAAATGCATCGGAAGGGTTCTGCACAAAAGGTAATATTCACTCTCAGAGTGCAGCAGACTTTCCTTATTAAAGTTGGAAGCCATCATCAGATAAGATAAGATTCACTTTATTGTCCCAATGGAAATCTGTCTGTGGACAAAAGTGCTGACAGTGCGACAGCCAGTATAAGATAAGGTAAATGCAAGTGAACAGTATGTAGATTGCACCTTTATCACACAGGGCTGTTCCTCCAACCCGAAAACATAAGAGAGTAAATATAGAAAGTCCTGCAAATGAAACAGTTTGTGATAAAAATTTTAAAAAAAGAAAGAAAAAAAGTCATATCTCCTTTAATCTGATCGAATCCATGGCCTTGATTGAGACTTGACATTAAAGCACCTGCTCCTTGCAGCCCGACCCCTGCAGGTGGGAACAGGTTGAACAGCTCCGTGGTCACAGTCTCCGTGTATTAAGTCTTTTACAGCGTGTTTAAAAGCCTGTTTCTTCCTTTCATTTTTTTTTTTTTTTTTGGAGCCCTGACTGAGCCGCCCCGCGCTGAAGGCCACATTGTCGGCCATGTAATTAGCTGTTAGCCATGAGTTTCCCCTGGCCAGTGCCACGCGGGCTCTGTTGACTGGAGGTTATCGGGTTTCTAATTGAAGGATGCCCATGATAATTTTGGCCTCCGTGCACCGAGCTGGGCTTTTAATTAACACACGGCCACTTTTAAATCTGCCAGCGCCGTTCCGCCTTTTGGACTTATGGGGAGGGCGCAACATAAATGCAGCCATTTAGCATTTACACTGGAGCTCGGCCGTAAAGGAAGGTGGGCAGAGGAAGTGTAGAGCAGAGGCGGAATGTTAACCACTGCAAACTGAGTCAAAATGAAACATAACAACAATGCAATATTGCAGGTCCCGTGTATTTGCCGTTAGCAAGCTCTAAATAAGATTTAAAGGTGCAGTGTGTACGATTTGGTGACAAGTTGCATATTGTATCCGTTACTTCACCTTTTCCCATTCCAGCATGCAGGAGAACCTGTACGGTGGCCTTCAGTTGTTGAAAGCTCAAAGCTCAAAAGATGTTAAGTGTTATGTCCACTCTCGGCTACTGTAAAAACATGGCGGGGAGGACCCACTCCTCCTGTAAACACACATTAATGGGCTCATTTTAAGGTCATGTGAAAAGCAAGTCATACATAAAGTTGATGATATATTTATAAAATCTTGTAAATTATATTTCCACCGATTTAAAAATGACAAAAATGAACCAGAATATTACACACTGCACCTTTAAATGTCTCTCTTCTGACAGACTGGAATCTACTACCACACTTGTGTCGTGGTTCTGTGTCCCAGCGCAAATTACACATGATGGCCGCCCAGCAGGCACAACTCTTAGGGCATGCTCTGACCTGTGAGTGCACCCCCCCACCACACACACACACACACACACACACACACACACACACATATATTAGGAAACAATGAGACATCAGCAGAATGTATTCTTCGTTCATTCATTCTCATTGTGTTGTTCTGTGCCGTCAGTTCCGAAGGTTCAGACGGTGGTTTACTGCACACGCTCAGTGTTTCCTGAGGAGAACCAACAGCTGGTGAGACGAGTGTTAGGGAGAACACACACTCACCCAAAACTGCTGCCCTTCAGGTGCTTACACACACACACACACGCATGTAAATATGCACAAACGCACACACACACATACCCAGAATATTTAATTATGCTCTCTCACTTTTCATGACTATAGTCCACAGGCAGAAAGCAGCAGCAGCAGCAGCAGCAGTGAGGAGTAAACTGTCTTTATGAGCGAGCCATTTCCTCTACAGGCCCAACATAAAACATTATGGATTTTAAAACAACAGAGTTACATATAAAACCCAACACCTGATTCTACACCTCCTCACTGTGGGAGTCAAAGCGGCAAGACTCCACACGGGTCCCAGGGGGTATTAGGGTTTCTAAACTCTAAATTCTCAACTGGATCCTTCCAGTTGAGAATTTAGAGTTTTTTTTAAAGAAAATAATGGATTCTCCACGTCCACCGTGACATCGTCCGTGGTTGTGTATCGCAGGCTTTGCCGCGGCTGCGTTTCCTTCCCACCTGCCTCGTGCACTGAGCAAATCAAGTTCCGCTTAAACGGATTAGAGCGCCGGCTCATTCACCAGGAAGCATCAGCGCCCTGAGACCCCACAACCAGAACCACGTGTGTCCGTCTGAAAGGAGCGACACGAAGCCATTACAGGCTCCACAGAGTCACTGTCAACGTGCTTTGCTCCAAAGGGGCTTTTTCCCCTTTTAGGGGCAGAATAACGGTGTTGTAGTGGTCTCAAGTCGCTTTATTCCAGAAAGTCACCGCACAAGAACTCACCTCACAAAACACTGTAATATGGCACATGTTTTGTTCCATGAGAGGTTCTGTTGTTTTATGACACGTCGTCGTGTAACTGTGAAAAGGTGTTTGAACGACATCTGCATGAAAACGCAGACACCAAAGAGTGGATAGATATATATATTATGGCTGTGCACATAAGGATAAATCCCTCTGTGTGTGTGTGTGTGTGTGTGGGTGGGTGTGTGTGTGTGTTAAACCAGCAGGCCACTGACAGCCTTTAACATCAGCTGTAGTTGCCATGGGGACAGAAGTTAATCCCACAGGGTAAATGGGGCGTAGTAAATCTCAGTCTCTGTTTCACACCTGCTTCACCACAGAAGTCATTTCCTACAATCACCTCTTACTTTTGCTCTCACACACACACACACACACACACACACACACACGTGTACTTTCATCAACCCACTGATGAGCAGCGAGCCGAGCTGCAGCTGATTGAACTGCGGGTGTGCGTGTGTGTGTGGGTTTATATTCAACCTGTTCAGTGACTACACAGGTCGAACACCATGTTGTCGTTGTCCTGTAGTTCACACAAGAGCCGTCACTCATCACAAATATAAAGGGATTAAAGTCACACGTGCAAAACAAAAACAGATGGACGATGGAGAGAGGAAACTGAGAGACAGCGGCTCTGATGTGGAGTCTCATTCAAGACGCAGAATCTGAAAATGTAGACATTTTCAGATGTCAACAAATCGGCGTAGGTTGTTCTCCCAAACCGAGCCCACTGTCGCTCGTGATTGGTCGGTCGACAGGGGAATCTGGGTTCCCGGCTCGATCCGCTAGACCCCGACCACATGTAGTGGACAAAGCAATTTGTTTTGCGATGGTTGTAGATGTGGAGTTGGGCGGAGTCTGTGGATGAATACATCACTTGGACCCAAACCATTGTCAGATGATCCGTGGCTAGTTCAAGACCCCAAACACCCCATTGAGGTCATGGGTTCAGTTCCCCGGTCCCTCCATCCACCCTCTGTGTGATCACAGCCATGATGCGTTTCACTGTGGTCTCCTGTGAGTCTGACCTGTGGCCCATCTCCTTCCTCTCTCAGGGTCAACGGTCCCATCTTCCCCGGCGACTCCGAGTCAGGAGACACCGCAGACTCCAAGTTCTTCAGGCTCCAACCATCGGACTTCACCAACGGCTGCTTCGTGGCCAGACTGTCCCGACAGGTGAGAGAGAGAGAGAGAGACAGAGACAGAGACAGAGACAGAGACAGAGAGACAGACAGAGACACAGAGAGATAGACAGAGAGAGAGAGGCAGACAGACAGACAGAGGGAGAGAGAGACAGACAGAGGGAGAGAGAGAGAGACAGACAGAGGGAGAGAGAGACAGACAGAGGGGGAGAGAGAGAGACAGACAGAGGGGGAGAGAAAGGGAAGAAAGGAAATGACAAAAACACAAGGCTGTAACTGGTGATTGAGTGGAAGCAGGGGATTTGCTGTGTGTGTGTGTGTGTGTGTGTGTGTGTGTGCGCGCGCGCCTCTGATTGCTTTGCGACAAGACCTTCCAGTAGTGCTGAGGCTGCAATCCTTTACTTTCTGTCTGCTGGGAGGTCAGTCAGCTCTGCTTGTCTGCACGCACACGCACTCACTCACACACACACACACACACACACACACACACACACACACACACACACACACACTGCAGCATTATTCCAAAAGTCCATAAAAAAAGAGCCAAAGATGATATACGTCTGATTTGAGACCAAAGATGAATGGGTAATTCTCTGTGTGGTTGTTTCCAGCTCTCCCTCCATCCCTCCATCTCCATCCCTCCATCTCCATCCCTCCAGTCCATTTGCATCACTCTGTTTTTTCATGTGTTTGGCCCCCTCCTCTTTTCTCCTCCTCCTCTTCAAGTCATAAAAAGAAGAAAAATACAACAGAGGGAAATGAGATGCTGCTCATTTGATCCCCTGCGGCTCAGAAAATGGTGCAGAGAGGGGACTGTGCCAGTGTGTGTGTGTGTATGTGTGTGTGTGTGTGTGTGTGTGTGTGTGTGTCTCCACGTCTCTCCAGACCACACATAACCGTCCCCCCCAGTGACAGATCCAGTGAGTCCATGTGGCAGTGCAGTAATTCAGGATCTAACACTCATGCATTATTAGGTCCACGTCCACTCTGCGGGCGAACCGAGTCACATGAGATCAGCGGGTTCAGTTACACCGACGCGGGTTCACATGAATGGATCCACTCGTCAATCAAACCCCCCCCCCGGATGGATAAGGGGATGTGACACAGATCTGAGGCAGTGTGGAGCGACAGGGAGCGTGGGGGCGCGGCCACACTGACCGGTAAAGATCAGCAATTTATGTTTTTTAGAAAAATAGGATTTAAAAAGCTCAAATAGTATCTATTAGAACCAATCAGACGGGCCTTCTATTTGCACTGGGCTGCTTTAAGCACTGAAGCACGTCAGTGCCACCAAAGCCAAAGATACATGTAAGAGCAGATATCACAGGGTGAGGTGGAAGTGAAGCGACGATGGAAGACACAGGACGACGGACCAGACGACACACGTGTCATCTTCAACCGTTTCCACAAGTGTGCGTAGGGCGACAGCGCAGCAGGGCCTGAGGAGGATTTCGAACCAGCGACCTTTGGTTCCAAAGGCAACTGCGGAGCCTGACCACTGAGCCACTGCCGCCCCTCGACGATACATGTGTGAGCCTGAATTTGCCCACTGGGAAATGAGCGATTGCCTCTTCTGTGAACACGCAGTGCTCCGAGCAAAGTGTTTGGGACGACTTCAGTGGAGGTGGTCAAACCTGCAGTTCACGGGTTGGCCACTCGAGGCTGTCTCCAGAAGCGAGTCAATCCCCATAGACTCCCATGTGAAAATGGTCAACCTTAGAAGTGAAGGAAACGTGTTTAAAGTCTGGTCCAAACTAACTTTTGGTTCTATTGAGATTTGAAATTGCGCATAATTAAGGGCGGGGCCTCTCAAGTGAGTCCTGGGCTGAAGCGGCCCGTTGAGTGGATGCTGTGAGAGAACCATGGGCCCAGTCTTTGGATGAACCCGGGAGTGGGAGGAGTTAGGCGTGGGCCCGGCCAACGTTTGGGGGGAACATTGGGAGGTTTCATTAACCACCCGCCCCCTAGTGGAGGACTGTGTTACTGCAGAACATGTTTAACGTATTTGAAACCATTTTCAGTCAACAAACAAGAAACAGGCCTGCACCCAGTCTGTATCTGCATCAGTATCAGTCCGTCCCCAAAGCTGCCAGCTGGATGAATTATCCTCCGAGAAGTAAACATCGCCTGTGAAAGAAATCTCCGAATCTTAATGAGACGGAGAAACTTTGATCAGGCTCCAGAAACCAAAGGATTCTCCTCCACCTGGATTCATCAGAATCCTTCCTGGGATGTTTTGGCTCATCTCTTCTAATCACCTCCCAAACTGAGATTGAAAGAGAGCCAGCGCACAGGAAGAAGAAACAAGGACAAGATGAGAACGAGATCATCACATGATCCGACTGCAGCTTCAGCCCAAACACAGTGTCAGTCACTGCACTGCCTCTGACACGAAAGGCGGTCACACACTTTGCTCTGTGGGAAGGTAAGAACCCACCCGCCCTCCTGTGACCCCCTCCCCCTCCTCCTCCTCTTCCTCCTCCTCACCTGCAGGGGAACTTTTTGACATCATCTCTGCAGCTCTCCTGGCTGCTTCACTTCCCCCAGAGAGCTGTACTTTTTAATGTGTTGACACATTCCCATCCAATCTCACTCTGCCCTTGCGCCTTTTTTTCCTTTTTTTTTTTTTTTTACCCAGGCGGATCCCACAAAAGTGGAATCGGTGCAGGACGTGTTGGCCCGGGCGGCGGCGAAGGGCCTCCTGGGTGGAATCCTTCCCGGGGAAGTCAAAGCCGGGAAAAAGGCCAAGAGCAAGAAGAACCGCGCAGCCTCCCCGGGCCAGGAGAGGCGGGCAGGGAGCGAGGGTCCGGCTGTGACCTCAGAGCATCAAGAGGAGAAAGGTGATGATGAGGAAGAAGAAGAGGAGGAGGAGAGGAAGGAGGAAGGAGCTAGGCCAAAGGTCAAAGGTCGCAAGCGAAAGCACAAGCGGCAAAAACAAGACAAGAAAGGTCCGGCCGACTCCAAGAGCCACAAGAAGAAAGCGGCGAAGAAGAAAGGCGGCCAATCGCATCAGGCCAAGCGCCCGGGCAAAAGTAAACAAAGACGGATCCCTCGCCTCACGCTCACGCTGATGTCGGCGGAGACGCCGCCCAGCCACCTGTCCCCCATCACTGCCCTGGCTCACAAGCTGAGCGAGAACACGGGGATCAGGTCGCAGCACCTGGACTTCAGCCGCGCCTCGTCCGCCGCCCCGCCCACTCCCCCCGCGGCCTGCAGGGGGCAACACCCGCAGCTGGCAGTTGGAGGAGGAGGAGGAGGAGGAGGAGCAGGGAAACCGGTGAGTTTGTCGAAGGCCAGGAGAAAAGTGGTGGCGGCAGAGGAAGTGATGAAGACTCCTGCTGCTGCTGCTGCTGCTGCTGCTGAGTCCGTCCTTCCTCCCATCTCCTCGTCCTCCTCTGCATCCGGACGCTGCAGGAGCGGTGTCCCACTGTCCCAGCACATCCACACGTCCTCGTCCTCATCGGCCGTGTCTCTGCCGGGGCTGTAGAGGCAAGAGACTCACTGATGCCCAATGTCGAGAGAGTGACGTATGTGTGAGTGACTTCTTAAGAAACACTCTGCTCAAGTGAAATGTCCAATGATATAAGATATTGAATGATTGTAAACATCTTAAAGGATTGTATTTATTTCTTATGTAACACCTGTGTCAAGCTGAAAGCTTCTGTTTGCACCTTCAAAATAATAAATGATGAATTACAGGATGTGATGATCCGTGCACATTGAATTAAAGGCGCAGTGTGTCAGATTTGAAAACAATGAAGTTGAGAGAGTACAGGCAGATTAACATGCAAACAGAGTGGATGAAGAATAATCCTGCAGAAGAGTGTGTTTCACAGATTCCCATGTAGTTTTACCATAGACGGAAAGGGTGGAATCAAAGCAAATGTTTTCAGTCATGAAGTGAATGAATAAATCAGAACAAATCAAATAGTCTGAAAGTGTTTTAGTTGAATTAAGAGACATTTATAATAAAAGTTTTCACTTTACACAGATAAGATTTGAAGCTTAATTGTCTTTCATCAAAAGACCTTCACATTTTGATTCACACAAATTAAGCGTGATAGAAAACACTTGTTTCAGTGTGACCCTGCGCACTGAACGAGCACAAAGAATCACCAGGACATTTTATGTGTAACTGAAGAGAAAAAAAAGACATTCTACTCACTTTTAAGACTGTATGATCAATGAGAGCATTTTTTTTCCTTCTTTTTCTTACTGCACCTGTTGAAGAAACTCCGTCGCATCCGCCGGTTTCCCCCTCGGGCTCTCGTTCCATCCCTCCGCCACGTTTCCACGGAACTCGCTTCAGTTTGATCCGACTATCGATCCGAGAGACAGACCGAGCGGTGAACACTGAGCAAACCAAAGAGATGGCGGATCAATGACAGGAGTCTCTCGCTGCCCAGACAGACACAGATCGGTGTGGGCGTGTGTTTCATGATGCTGTTTATTCTCACAATCGGTTACATTGATAAAGTGTACAAATCAGTGAGCGGCAAACAGAAGCCAACACATCCATCTGTGGACTATGTGTGTTCGAGTGTGTGTTGTTGACAGAGATGCCGGGAGTCCACTGCTGCGTCCACCACCACCATCATCTTCCTCCTCCTCCTCCTCTTCATCACAAGCAGCAGCAGTGGACGTCCGGCTCTCAGGACATCGCACAAGGGTGAAGAGAAGATTCCTTGAACCTGCCATGTTGTGCAAAGCGGAGCCGGATGTAGCGTTTGTGAGTTTAACCGGAGACGCCGAGTCGGGAGACGTCGGCTCTGCCCCCCAACCAATAAAATCAGTATATACCTTTATAAAATAGAATAAATAAAATAAAAAATATTTCTGTTCAGTACATACAGTCGCTTGCTCCATACCGCCCGAGGGCATGCAAGGCTTTTCTTTTGTCCTTTTTTCTTGTCTTTTTTTTTCTTTTCTTTTTCTTTTTTTTAAACGACCCCTTTTTTTCTTTCTTCCTTTCTGGAGATCAAAAGAATGCATAGATAATTGCTCAGTTAAATTCAACATCAACTTAATCGACGCTCCCCCCCTCCCCCTCCTCCTCCTCCTCCTCCTCCTCCTCACCTCATTATTTGCTCTGGTATTTTTTACTTATCTACAACAAGGTTTATCTGTATTTTACACTTTGGCCATTTGGTGAGTTCTCAAAAAAAAAAAAGGCATTTCATTTCAAGATTAAACTAAAGACATTCAAAAACCAAAAAAAACAACAACAATAAACAACATAGCTTATAACAACGATTAATTAATGCCAAATGTTACATTGAATGGATCGTTATGTACACAACAGATTTCAGTCGTCTCATTCACATTACGACGTCCTGGTGATCAGACACAAGTCTGAGTTTTCTCTCATCAGAACCTCAATTACACTTCCACTTCCTGTCTGAGTTGGTTAAATATGGAAGTTACATTAACGCAAGACAGTAAACACACACACACACACACACACACACACCTGTAACTCTCCAGTCTGATCTCACCCGTGGAACTTCACTTCCTCTGCCACGATTGGTCGCTTTAAAAAGGAGAGGGAACCCAGGAGATGGGCACACTGTGATGATGGCATTTTTTAGAACCCCCAAAGACTCATCAAACAAAAACAACTGCTGAGTCATGAATATGTGTCAGCAGGACTATGCCCAAAAAAAAAAAAAATAGTCCCATGAAACTTAGTGGAAGAAATGGACCAATAGGGGCCAAGAAAGAAGTCATTCATTACATGTTGGCATGGATACTAAAGAAAGGTGGGGGCCCCAGGACGTTGCATAATTCATGACGATTAAAAATATGTCAGGGAGTGAAATGAACGAGCGCGTGCAAATGAGTGCAGAGATGCAAATACAAATCTGGATATAGTGAATTTAAAGGAGTCTTGACGTTGTTTTTTCAGAGTGTTCCCGCCCTTCAGTGGCTGTTTAGTGTATTAACGAGGTGTGAAAAGTGAACACTTCTTCAACAGAGGGGGCGCTCTGGATCACGCTTTGATATGAGCTGCTAATACGGCTTTGTCACACTTTGGCAGTCCGTCTCATACATGGACTGGGAGCAACTGACCAATCACAAGAGACTCGAGGCCTGCGGGCCAATCAGAGCAGTCGGGCCGTTTCTGTGAGGGAGGAGCCGGAGCTCTACAGAGCGTTTCGGGGAGAGAGTGAGAACAGGGGCTGGAGCAGAGGACAGTCAGAGCGGTGGTGACGCTAATTTAAAAGTTTGACCTCATGTCTTTTTTCTTTTCTTTTTTTTTTTAAACGACCTCTGATCCGGTTTCTATCGTTTTGTGGAAACTATTTCTCTCACCCGGCAGCTGGTAGATTTATTTCATCCAGATGTTTGAAAAGTCTTTGGGAGAATGTGAAAACTACAATTTGCTCGATGTGCGTCAACACGGTTGAGTCGGTATCGTGGCGGTGGACTGGATGAATTCCACATCACCCAGACTGAGCACCTCTCCAACGACTCCCCCCGTCTGTTTGGACGAGTGGAGGAACCACAAGCTCCACAGGTGATTCAGCAAACAGCCGGAGGCGCTGCGGCGGAGAGGGAGCAACACAACAACCTCCTCCCGTCTGAATCGATACACCCGCGTCCATCACATGTGCAGTGCTCTGGAGCCAGGTGTGAATAATTGTGAATTGTACAAGGAGGGGGGGAGGGAGGAGAGAGGAGGGGGGAGGGGAGAGGGGGAACCCGACGAAACATAACAAAGTACTTGATCTTGTGGCACATTTGAAACACGGAGAGAAAGACGCACTCAAGTGAACAGAAGCCTGGAGACCGATCGATAGCAGCCCTGCTGGTTTCAGTCGACGTGTCTCTGCCTCTGTCCTTGTCTGGCCGAGGTAAGAACTCTCTCACCTCCTCAGACATCGTCATCATCATCATCATCATCATCATCATCATCGCAGCCACATTCCTCAGGTCTACTCCCCCCGTCTGTTTGGACGAGTGGAGGAATCACAAGCTCCACAGGTGATTCAGCAAACAGCCGGAGGCGCTGCGGCGGAGAGGGAGCAACACAACAACCTCCTCCCGTCTGAATCGATACACCCGCGTCCATCACATGTGCAGTGCTCTGGAGCCAGGTGTGAATAATTGTGAATTGTACAAGGAGGGGGGGAGGGAGGAGAGAGGAGGGGGGAGGGGGGGAGGGGGGGGAACCCGACGAAACATAACAAAGTACTTGATCTTGTGGCACATTTGAAACACGGAGAGAAAGACGCACTCAAGTGAACAGAAGCCTGGAGACCGATCGATAGCAGCCCTGCTGGTTTCAGTCGACGTGTCTCTGCCTCTGTCCTTGTCTGGCCGAGGTAAGAACTCTCTCACCTCCTCAGACATCGTCATCATCATCATCATCATCATCATCATCATCGCAGCCACATTCCTCAGGTCTTCTTCCCGTTCCCTCCTTCAGGCTCTCTTCGTGCCGACAGTCCCCGTTTTTTGTTTAGTTTGTTTTTTTTCATTTTTTATTAGTAGGACATGAAGAATGTGAGGACTCGGGCCGAGCTGGGACTTAAAGTCAAATTTCCTCCAGCATGTGAATCACGGAGCGGCAGCTCGCTGACGTGTCCGAGCAGCAGACTGGCACTGAGATGAGGGGGGTGGGGTGGGGGTGGGGGGAGGAGGGGGGTGGGGGCGATGTTCATCCCTCCTCCTTTGTTATGGCTATCGCCTGTCTGTGTCTGAGGGATCACAGAGGAATGAAAGCAGACCGGGGGGGGTTGTGTTGTCGGGTGAAAGGTCACCGCTCGTTGAGACCCATCAGGCTGAATCGCGCACGAGACAAGAGGAGCAGAGATTTCTCTCTTTTTTTTTTAAACAAAAAACAACAACATGTCTTCTGATTCCTCACCCCTTCATTTTCCCAAAGCAGCAGCAGCAGCAGCAGCAGCAGCAGCAGCAGCAGCAGCAGCAGCGTGTCGATATCGTCTACAATGATTCTCCATAAAAAGGTTCATGCAGGACCAGGTGAGTGACGCCCGACGGCCCAATCGCTCTCAAGCGGATTTATGTTTCCGTGTGGAAGCTACACGGAATTCCAACGCATCGACACGACGACACCGGACCCCCCCCACCCCCCCTTGCACCGGGCCTGGACCTGCACCAGGTGTCACAGGGGCCTGCGAGAGCTGCGATTGGTCCACTCGCTGACTAGCATCATATTTCCAGCAGCGTCCCAATTCTGCGATTTTCCAAGGGCTCTCCAAGGCCTCCAGCACAACATGCTACGCGTGTTGGGTTCCCGCCGACGAGCTGCTGATGCACTGTGGGCAGAGCCAGTGGAGGCAATGACAGCTGGGAAGTGGGTCAGGAGCACACACACACACACACACACACACACACACACAATAAGAAACTGCCCGATTCCTCCAGATAGAATTCCATCTACAGGAGTGAACGGACGACTGAGGCGGTCCGAAGAACAAATCTCCTTCATGTACGGACAGAGACGACAATGGCTGCGTTCGTTGTCATAGTTACATCATGACGCTCGAAGTCAAGCAGGAACCGAGATGAAGCGGTGGAGAGACATTGGACCAGAAAGTGGAGAAGCTCCACTGTTTCTGCTGTACACCCTGTAGTGTTTCAGTGGTGTAACTGCAGACGGACACACACACACACACACACACACACCCACACACTCACGACAAACAGCTTTGAATGCGTGGAGGCGGAGCAACGCATAGCTTTGGTGCAGAAGCATAAATCCGCCTTCAGTCTGCAGCAGCTTCCCTTCTTTCTTTTTTTTTTTTATTCTTGTGTTCGACGCTCACCGACACCATGGCTTTTCATTCGGAGGTTTTCTCACGTGACACACGATGAGACAGAGCGACAGAGAGAGGGGGAGGAAAAAGCCACGACGGACGAACAGGACGACCAGTTGATTGACGCGGGGGGTGGAAGGGGTGGAAAGAGGGTGTGGCCAGGTGCGCGAGGTCATGCTGGCAGCACGGGCACATAACACAATGAGAGCACGGAGAGGTCAGCGGATCGGGCGGCGACGAGCCTCCCCACCGGGCGGCGCCGTGCTCGGAGGAGCACTTCCTGCTTCTATTGTCCTCGTCCCCTGGCTCCTCCTCCTCCTCCGTGGCCCCGGGGGGACGACAGTCACTTCTATGTACATCATCACCTTCACCACCAACCGGTCGCTCCTCCTTCTGCTTTGATGTAGGGTTTTTTTTATTTTGGGGCGGCCGACAAACACGAGTTGCTGCCGATGAGATTCCGATTTGCTCCGGAGCAGCGAGGGGAATCAGGCGTTCCCTGTTCCACGAGGGCTCCATGTTGTTTTTCTTAGTGGTTTTGACTGGTTTTGGCAGCGAATGTGACTGGTTACCATGGTGAATGGGGGGTGGGGTGTGGGGTGTCTGGGGTGGGGTGGGGGGGGGGTGGCAGGAAGTTGGTTGCGGTTCACCGTGGTTACTGCGGCAGCTCGGTGACGGGTCGCTTCTGCTTGAGGGTGTCGATGAGAGACAGGACCCCTCTCTTCACGCTGGTCGAGACCCTGCGGGACACCGAGTCACCGGGGGGCGAGGAGCCGCACGCCTTCTGGGAGGGGGGGCGGGCTACCAGACACTTCTGGTACCGCAGCTGAGAGAGAGAGAGAGAGAGAGAGAGAGAGAGACTGTTACAGCTGCTGAATATATGACTGTGAAGGTGTGTGTGTGTGTGAGTGTGTGAGTGTCGATGAGACAGAGGTGGAACAGAAAGCTGGACGGCTCCTGTGATCAATAGTGATGACTGATGACTCCTGTGACTGATCAGTTTTAGCGTGTGTGTGTGAGTGTGTGTGTGTGTGTGTGTGTGTGTGTGTGTGTACATATATCCAGAGTTCTGATGCCTGCAGTCGACTCGTCTTGTGACTCACAGCAGAGGTGAGGGAGAGGATGAGTAACCTCCGCTGTCGACAGCAGCTCTGCTCCACAGCAGCAACTTCGCCGATCATCAACATTATCGTGACGAATATCCAAAGAATGTGAAAGTATTAGGCCTCAAACTGCAGCTGTCAGTCCTTCAGAGTGATCGCCGCCGAACAGTTATCAAAAACAAAAGGTGACACCTGTCGTTTGAGAGATAAAGTCTGCTCCAGGAGCCGCGGGGGGACGTCCTTCACCGTATTCCAACACAGCCAGGCGCCGACAGAGGGGCCGTTACGACACCGTATTATTATATGTTCAAATGAAATGATACAGTAGTTTAATAGTATACGTCCACCTGTCAAACAGGAGCCAGACTTCAGACAAGGACACTCACTCACAGAGACTCTGTGCTTTTAGGAATTCCATGTTTTTGAAAATCGAACAACGGCAAAGTTTGGGAAAAAATGGACGAGTGTTTACAATAACACGATGCACGTGTCTGTGGTTCGTCGTCTTTAATGTTCCAGGTTACATCTGATAGTTGATTGTGTGTCGAGTCGACGAGATAACATTACATCTCTTTCATTAAATGGATGCCCAGGTCTAATGATCCTGAAACACAACACAACACAACTTAATTGATCGATTGTTTGTTTGTTTACTCACCATACAGGCCGCCTGCACAGCCTCAGAGACGCTCCCAGCGTTGGGGTCACACCAGAAGACGTGACAGTCGAAATGATGTCCGCCCACGTCCATGATGAAGGCGAAGGTGTGCGCGTCGCGTCCGACGCCCATGAAGGACAGGAACCGCACGCGACACTCCACCAGCACCTCCTCTTCATCCTGCTCGGGGTGCGAGAGACAGGGCGCGAGGATTCACAGCTCGGATTTATTCGCATTGACTTCGTTTAACTGTCGACGGGAGGAAACTAAACTTCGAGAGAAATACAATCGGGGGCGGATGGTTAAAAAAAAAAATGCCGCCTCTGAATAAAAAGGTCCAGTGAAGCAGCAGGGATTTAAGTGTCGTTGTGTTTAAGCCAAAATCCATAACTTATCTAAATGAGAGGGAACGAGGGCGATTCAATATCGTCTGCACGGTTGAACGCTGCCGAGAGCTCACATGCAAATTCAACACTGTGTGGAGCTGCTGTATAAACACTTCATTCATTCATTCATTCATTCATTCATTCAACTCAAGTCCTGATTGCTGTCAAATGTTGAAGTCTGTTAAATGTTAAACGTGTGCAACATCATTTTTTTTTTTTTTTAAGAGCGATCTAACTGGAGACAGCGTCGGCCATCTTTGTTGACGCGTACACGTTTTGATTTGCGGAGAAGGGCACGAGACTTTGGGAACCTACGATTGTCAGCTTTGGCGCAAAACATGCGGCGTGGAGTTATTCCCATAATGAGCCAAACCTCTGGGGAGAGTGGCTCTCATCAAAATGGATGAGTGTGGACAGCGTTTGTGTGTCTGACCTTGTCTTTGCTGATAGTGACAGTGGCATCTGCCACGTTGAGAGCCACTGGTGTCCAGTCGTCCCTGTTGGAGGAGCTCACCAGACTCTCAATAGCTCCGTTCAGTATGTCCATACCTGAAGGAGTGAACAACAACAACAACAACAACAACAACGTAAATGTGTCAGAGTGTTTAGCTTTAACACTGTGTGTGTGTGTGTGTGTGTGTGTGTGTGTGTGACTGACCAATAGGTCTGGCTACAGGCAGCATCCCGAGGTAGAAGACCTGAAACTTCTGAACCAGCTCAGTCTTTGGTGTGGGGAACTCTGCTGGGAAGAAGCCACACACATATTTAGTAAATGGTTTCACACACTTACAGAGCAACAATTACAAATGTAAGAATCTCAAGATGTAGGTGATTATTCACACTTCTTTCAGCAGCAATGGAAGACAGGGCCTGGAGCCGGCACCAAGGAGTAACTAGGGGGGTTGATTTTCAGGGTTCTGGTGATAATAGTTTTAAATTGAGTAAATCTATCAAAACGGATGCTGGTTTAATTTTTCTTTTTTTTTTTTTATGAGAATGATTTTTCATATATTTGAAGAACTAATATGAAACATTTTGGGGAGAAACAAAGTAGGAAAACATATGTACGACAATCTACAGTGGATTTTTATCATTAACATTTATCATCAATACAATATAATATCATAGGAACTATATTTCAATTTATGCCAAACCCACACGGAATTCTTACACACGGACCCTTTAATCTGAGGTGGGGACGGACAAATCAGAGTCAATTTTCCATTTCCATAAAACGACACCGTCTTACATTCCGGTGTGTAAACATGACATTTATCAAAGTGCCTTCGTGCTCCGTGTGTCCACTAACTTATCTCCGGCCCTCACTCGCCCATGTGAGAGAGCTGCTGGAGGCATGAAGCCTACCTTGTAATGGAAGATCTAATCCCGCCTGCATCCTGTCATGGAGAGAGCCTCCTGCCATCGCTTTGGCATTCTTTCGCTCTGTCATTATCTGGAGAGGGACAGAGGGACAGGGAGGGAGAGAGAGAGGGAGAGAGAGAGAGAGAGAGAGAGAGAGAGAGAGCCATGTGAGGATAGGGTGTAAAAACAGAGCAACGTTGGTTCGACGTGGCAGAGACACGGGGGAGGAGACAGATATAAAAAATATGCGAGGAGGAGGCAGAGAAAAAAAAAGATGAAAGAGTCAACAAGGAAAACCTGGAGGAGCTTCAACCCTGTTACTGTCACACTATCTACACACACACACACACACGCACGCTCTAAACCAGGTCACACTCGGCAAGGTAAAAACGTTTCCTGCAGTGCTTCTAAAAAGGAGAGACCTGTCCATGCAAACAGTGCAGGAAGAATGGAACCATCCTTCATTCACACACACACACACACACACACACAGGGATACCACACATAAATTATACACGTCCCTAATAAGAGAATTTGTCACAGCAAATCTGCATCTCAGCAAACCCCACTGTGACCAATTCCTCTCATTTCCCTCTTCATCCCTCTTCACGTGGCAGGTCGGTGTTAAAGAGACAGGAGGATCCATAACACAGGCCCAGAGTAAAATGTGGGGCAGTTAGAATGATCATGGAGGTGGTGAAGGGGAACAAATTGCTCCTTGTCGCGTCGACAAATGAGGGAAACAAACACCGTCTTCAGAAAGTGGTCGTGAAAGGGAAAAGAATTGAGATGTTCCACTTTGACCGGGAACCTCTGGAAACAGGCCGAGCTGATATCGACATCAAATTGGGAGATCAACTAAAAACAAAAAAAGTATTAAAGGACCAATTCCAAATCCAAGTGTCATCGGGGGCAAAGGGAAGTACATTACTTCATCACTGAGAGATCTGAGGAGAGAGCCGAGTCATCAAAATGATGGGTTTGTGCATCGAACCTCTAATCCTGTCTGTGCTGAGAGAGAGAGAGTGAAGCGCTTTACCGAAGTT
This sequence comes from Chascanopsetta lugubris, assembly GCA_016785325.1. NCBI lineage: Eukaryota > Metazoa > Chordata > Actinopteri > Pleuronectiformes > Bothidae > Chascanopsetta > Chascanopsetta lugubris. The sequence goes on from JAFBJT010108405.1 coordinate 142,171, forward strand.
CAGATATCTGTAATCTTGTTTTGTTTTCTTATTTGGCTTCAAGACGATAAATATGATGAGACGATCTTTTTCTGGAATGTGGAAAAGGGAACTGCTCTCACTGCGGAGAATGTGTGAGTCTGAGCTTCCAGGTTTTCCTCCTGCATGGTGTCCTGTGACAGACACGCAGCAGTGACAGCGCCACCATCAGGACGGATCTTTGCAGTTTCAAAGCTCGGCGAACGACCGGATTCCGGCCGCGGACTTTTTGAGGTGATGCGGGTGGAGACAAGATTCAAAAGCCTGGTGGTGATGAGAGCTCCAGTGGCGCACACGCTCCACTTGGAGGACAGTGACCTGCGGGGCGGAGCCGAGGTTGTGGGTTCGAGTCTCACACGGAGCAGTAGCGTCACGCCACTGATCGGTGAGGCTGCTGTGAACGCGGGTGAACCGAGAAGCTCCCGGCTGCATCAGAGTGAGCAGCAAACCACAGAGATGACGTAGAGCAGCGGAGCAGGTCCGAACTGTTGTCAGTGCGGGAGACATGGAGGGAAATATGTAAATGGGAGTCTGGGCCACTGTTACAGTTCACCAGATGAACGTCATGTTGGTAAATGATGCTGGATGATTAAAGATGCAGGCGGCGGCGGCGGCGGCGGCGGCTCGGCCGGTGGAGCAGGCAGCCTCCGGAAGCGGAGGTGGCAGGTTTGAATCCGGCTTTAAAAAGGACAGATCTGGACGCAATGATCCAGAGCTGGACGGGACAGGCCTGGACACGACGACATGAAACAAAAATGGATTCCCTTTTGAAAGGTGGAGGATACTTCACCTAAAGTCTCTCTTCTTCTCAGCAAACCAGATTCAGATCCTTTCTCTCCGCGTCCCAGCCTGCTCCGTTTGGTTCTGGTGGAAACGTTGATCCACCACATTGACTCTTTATCTTGCCAAAATCCACACTTGGCCTCATATCCACCACCCCCCCTCCCCTCCCCCCACTCCCCTCCTCCTCCTCCTCCCCTTCCTCCTGCAGCCCGAAGCCCGAAGCACTCACCCGGGAGCAGATCTCATGCAGGCTGGTGGCGATGGCTTTGGCTGGCGTGTCGCAGCGGAACACATGACATTTCAGGATCCTGGTGTTTTTGTCCCGCGCCACGTACGCAAAGTCCCTGAGAGAGGAAAACACGGGGTTAACCACCACAGAGGAGGCAGACGGAAAACGTGGAGGGGCGAGTGGAGTCATTTTGGCTCCTACCGGCAGGCAAAAGAAAAACGTGATGAAGAGGGATTTGCATGTGATTGACAACATGGGAGATGGTCTGACCTCTATCAGTTTGATGGACACCACACACACACACACACACACACACACACACACTCAAAGAAATGCGCGCAGGTCGATGGAACCCCCGAGATCAATAGAGCAGCGTGATGCAAGAGGGAGCTGAACAGAGCGACAGTGGGGAAGAACTTTTCCCCTGGGCCCAGTGGAGCTGAGAACAATCCAACTCACACTGACGAGAGGGAATGAGGAGAAGAATGGAACGCAGACGGAGGGAGGGAGGAATGAAGAGGCAGTAAATTAAAGGAGCGAAGCAAATACACACACACACACACACACACGTACAGAACAAACTCCTGGGCATGCATGATTTACGTCATTCAAAAAAATGAAAAATAAAAAAAGCACTTAAACCCAAACTAAAGAATCTTCCTGAAGACGTGAGCATCAATATTCCAGGAAACAGGAAACAGGCCCAACGGTTATAACGAGATTTCAGAGTCGAGACCCTCGGGGAAAGTCTGCACAAAAGATTCCCATTTGTGTGCGAGTGTGTGCACGTAAATGTGCATGTGTGTGTGTGTGCATACTTAAAAAAAATAGCTAGCAGACATAGAACAGAGGAGGTCACCTTCATTTCCTTCATTTCTAAGTGAGTGCGTTCGCTGCTACAGGACATCAAGGTTCACTTTGAGGATGAGAGGAGGGAAAAAACGAAGACGCAGAGGAAATGAAACAATAAGGGACGAAGGAGGAGGAGGAGACAGAGATGGTGGAGAGATTCTCCAGGAACCTCAGCAGCGATGAAGCCAAAGAATGTGTTTACCTCTCTCTGTGTCCGAGGAAGCGAGGGGAGGAAGAGGCAGAGAGTTAGTGGAGCAGAAGAATCTGTTGTTGTGCGAGACGTAAAAAAAATTTTTTTTTTAATTAAAACCCAGCAAATGACGAAACTGACCCGCTAACATACATAAAGAATTAACCTTGGGTGACCTATGGATTTCTGACTGCATCTCCATATGCATATGTGTGTGTGAGCTGCAGGGGGGGCGGGGAGGGGGAGCTCCAACCGTAGTTTCGATCCAATAATCCGTTTCCCGTGTTCAGGAAACAACACTGTTCCCTAACGAATCCGTTAGCATCATAGCTAGCTCAGGCTAACATGTCATAGCACCGTGGGACTTTGAAATTTCTATCTGTAATCATTTCATTGTGATTGTACTTCAAAGGCCATTCAGCTCCAACATATATGGACGTACTCTTACGTGTTTGTTTTTTTACGTTATGAATTCTGTTACTTCTCCTTGTTCAATGTTTATGTTTAGCAGTGGAGGCTGTTGGCTGAGAGCTTCCTGTGGAACTTGCTTGCTTAGAAGGCGGGACTAGCTTACATTTTCAGCCAATCTGGGATCGCCTACCGATCAGCCAATCAGGAGATAGTGACGTTTCAGGAGGATGGGGAAAAGGCAAAACCCCACGTTTGACTCTTAGAAGGAATTCCTGACTTTTAAAAGGGCTCATTTAAAAAAAAAAACACTTCTGAGACTTTAAATACCGTTTATCATCATAATAGAAGCTAAAGAACAAATAGTGAGCCCCTTAAATGGACACAATAGGTCCCCTTTAATGACGACCAGGGCTCCCATTGGTTCTCCTGCATGCCCGAGGGAGGTATTCAATGTATTGATTTATGTTAGATGATACTCTGCCCTGATCTCAGACATGAACTCAACTTATCTCCCTCCTTTATCCACAGAAATCCACTCTCCTTTTTCGTTAGTGACACAGATGCATGTCAGGATAGTGGAGACACTTTCCACTGTACTAATGTAAACAGCCATTACTAATCAGTAAGTGTAGAAACAAAGCTGCAGAGGCACAAATTGTTTTCCAGTGTTGAGAACAGTAGTTTAATTTCCGTGTGAAGCAACATTTTGTAGTTCATCCTGTTGGTGACACTGTGGTTGCTGTTCGGGGTGACACGCTGTATTTATTTATTACGCAATAAATGCAGCAAAAACAAAGGATGCACAATGGCATGAATAAACAAGAAACAAAATCTTAACAACTAAACTATACTTGGTCATCAGAATAATCTCGTTCTGAGCGGTAGTCTTCTGGACAAGAACGAAGCGTGACAAGGAGCGCGACTGACGAGAACATGCCACGAACAGAGGGAGGGAGACGCTTTCATGGGGAGAGAGGGGACCAGGACCAGGTGCAGGTAATCAGGAATCACACCGGGTGCAAACACTTAGAGAAATGAACTGGAAGGGAAAGCCCTCACTAAAATACAATAAAACAGGAAGTGACAGAAAACGTGACTTGACTAAAAAGGGGAGGCGAACATAACTTAACACACGGCGACATGTGACGGTTGCACAGAGCTGTATTGATGAATGTACTTGTCTAACCACCCATTTTCATATCCAGTGATGCGTCAGAGGCGAAGAGGTTCTGTCACGAACACGAGTGTCCAGCAAACTGGAACAGTGCCAATGAAATCAACTGCTGCGTGTATCACGCCAACATCCACTCCTGCCCCCTGGGCCTCATGGTTGGTATTGCACCTCAACTCACCACTCAGACACAGTCCAACGCACCCTGTCATCATAATCTGGTATTATAAAACAAGGCAACTAGCCAATATGGTCCTGTTTGTTACCTGACATTGCATCATAGAATAGAATAGAATGCCTTTTATTGTCATTATACACAATGTACAACGAGATTTAAAAAAAATCTAACTTCAGTCAAAGGTCAAATGCACAACCAACACGATCCACATTGATGCTAACACCACACGGAGGCAAGAGCGCTAATGACCTCTTTTATGTCTTTTGCCAATGCAATGAAATCTGCCATTTCTGGCGCAATGCGATGATGCACAGCAGTTTGTGAGTGAGCCTCTCGTTTCGATTCGATACGTCGGAACACAATATGAGGCCGATTGCCACGGCAACATTGTCACCGTGCTACATGGTGTTGTTGCTCACTATATCTAAAGGGGTACTTGACGCACCAATAACAAAAAAACAGGCATTTCACTTGTTGCTTTTCAAACAAGTGAACTTCTTGCTTTAAAAGAGGCCAGTTGAATGTTTGTAAATGCCATCAAGGCATTCTTGAGATATTATATTCACAGGAAAGGGACTGACAGGAAAATGACAGCGTGAGACCATAATGTCCCACAGACCAAAAGAAACATGAATTATCTGTCTGGGAGGAAAAAAAATATGCGTCGCTCAACGTCTGGTGAAAGCTGCAGGACGACAGTTAACTCTGTAAATGGAGCGTTGGGAATCACTGCTCTCAGCTGTTGTTTTCTGTCTACACAGAAACAAGGTGGAATCTGTGGCCCGTGGATCCCTGATGATGGTAAAATAGTGACTCACACTGTTTCCAAAGCAGGAAAGATGTCACAGAAATACTGGACTTCAAAGGTTAGCACAGCCAAATAAAACCTGTGGAGTGATGTGAGGACAGTGTGTATGTTTTTTGATCATATTATTACTCACAAAACCACACCATTGTAAGCTATCCGGTGAATTTGTTCCATTTAGTTTCAGATATCAATAATTTATTTTTAATATTTTCATTAATATTATTCCCTCTTTTTACCTATTGTTCCTCTTGCTACTTATCTATTGAATCAACCATCTCATTCATTTTTAAGCTTAGTATTTTCTTGCTTCTTCCAAAGAGTTAAAGAGTTTGTATATATTTATTTATATAAAACTACTATATCAATGGCAGCCGTTTGATTCATTTCAAACCTTACTTGAAGATGCAGTGATGCAGTTTAGTTTATTTCATTTATTTACTTCTGTTCCTCATTCTCACTGGACACAAGCTCTTCTTTAAATCCCAGTTGGATTTGTTTTTTCCTCATTTGTCCAAATCATTGTAAAAAAAAAAAAATGAAGAGACAAACTGAGAAGCTTCAATAAAACAAATTCTCATTGATTTATAATTTATAATAAACAGCTCGTCTCTGCCACTGTTCAACGATACATTAATGTCTGTCCGTCATGGTGTCTCGTTGTTTAGGTGGTCCTGATCCACGTGGGAGTGACCTCAGTCATTGCTCATATCAAAATAGGACAGATGCACGCGGCTCTGGAGTCCAAAGTGCTTGTTGTCAGTGCCCAAGGTCAGTGTGCCAACGCTGGACTACATGAGTGTCTGTTTATTAAACACAGCTTGAGACAGATACGTTCTTTTATCAAGACCGAGATACTGAGAGCACAGTCGTGTTTAAAGGTGCACCGTGTAAGATCTGGTGACATCTGTTGGTGTAGTTGCATGTTGTATCCCTCACCTCACCCTTCCTTTTCCAGAATTTGTTGCAGCACTCGGCTGCCATTCAAGCATGGCAGCCCCCATTGGGAGGACGCGCTCCTGATGCAAATATACATTAAAGGGCTCATTTTGGGGTAATGTAAAAAGAAAGTCATACATTAGGGCAATTATACATTCGTGAAGACGCCAGAGTTTTATCTATAAATAGAGGTGACAAAAACGACCGAAATCTTACACACTGCACCTTTAACAAAAACCAACCTTTTGGTAATTAAATTAATTAAGACAAGGGCCACACTATCAGCTGAGTGGCAATAATACATGAATTTTGTACTTGGAAACGTACCAGTATATATTCTACAATCAACATCTAAACTTGCTGTGGCAGCGTCTCCCGTCATGTGTCTGGTCATGAGATATTTACAACACACTGCCCTTATTCCTCCACACTGGTGAAGACTGAGACTCCGCCCCAAAGTTGCCACCCAGAAACATCCTGTTCATACCTGCAGATAAACTCACCAACACACATTTCCAGTGGCTTAGTAAAGATCATTGTGAAATGTTATTTTGTATGTGTTGAAACTCTTTTGAGCAAAGTCCTGCAGACGATAACTTTAATTGGGGTTGATGCAGCCCTCTTTTTAACTTGGTATTTTTACTGTGTGGTAATGCCACGTTTGAGTAAATGATATGGTTGTGCCCTCCGTCACTGTGAGCAGGAAACCTAACATGTAAACTGTGACTGTATAAGTGTGTGGAGATGACGTGTGCGAGCTGGAGGAGACGTGTCTGAACTGCCCCGCAGACTGCGGCATCTGCCCCATGTCCATCACTATCAAAGTAGCCATCGGGCTGCCGGTCGCCCTCTTCAGCAGTGGCTTCATTCTAACCATGGTGGTGAGTCGGTGCTCACGCAAACACACACAGACACTCGGGAGGTTTCATGTACTGATGTGCATCTTGTTGTCTTCATTGCAGTGGCTTCAGTACCAGAAACAAAAGATGTTTTGGGATGAGAGTTGGATCATCAACTATAAGAACATCATCTTCGGTAAAGTTGCTACAATGATACAGATGTGTTTTCACGGAAGAAGTCACTTTAGATTGATTGTAAACATGAAATAGTGTCAATGTGCTCGTCTCAGGGTTTGAGGTGTCATGTACATTGGAGGTTGATGTAGGCCAGTGATTCTCAGCGGGTGGGTCGGGACCCAAATGTGGATCGCGGACCATTGACTGGAAAACAAAAATTTAAGAAGAAAAAATCCTGCGCTCTAATTTTGAAGATTTTTTCTGCATCGGAGTGCCGTCTGTTTACACTCCTCAACAGTGATGCTAATAGACACCAAGTGTATTTACACAAGGACGACACAGACTACACGAAATCTGGATTTTTTTGTATTGACAACTAAAGAGGACACATGTACGTTTTAGCTCCGAGTATCCCTGAGATGCTCGTTTAAAATTTTTTAATTAAAATGCAGCTAATTGAGTGTAAAATGTCCCTCTCTAGCATCAACACCTGCTGGTCGTTTTTCTATATCGTTAGACGTATTTTCTCTAATGGCTGCCGTGATATTCTGTCCTATCTCAGGTTCAAACTGCACCAGCTTTTTTATTAAATGTATTGATTTATTTTTATTTTTTATTTAACCAGGAGAAAATCCCATTGAGATTAAGAACCTAATTTTCAAGTGAGTCCTGGCCAAGATAGGCAGCAGCAAATACAAAGTTACACATAACACAGTTAAAACACAAACAAAAGACAATTCGGAATAACACAAAATAATAAGATGTACAAGAGAATTATAAAAAGCAAGTCCATGCAAATCCAAGTCTCAGTTCTTTTCAAAAGCACTCGGTGATACTAAGTCAGTTAATTTCAGATCACTCCTCAGCGCTGCGGGTACAGAACGGACAAAGACCCTTTCACATAATTCAGTCCAAGCATAGAGAACAGTAAGCTAGAAATAGTTTTTGTGAACGACGAGTACGGATCAGTGCTTCTCTGTGCAATTAAACACATTTGAGAAGTTGAACGCACTTGGATTTAGGTCAGGGCTCGTCACGAAGGGGGAATGGTTAAGGTCAGGGTGGGTCCTGAAGCCACACTGACCTGTTAAGAACCACTGATCGAGACTCCCGACCAAACTGTATTCAAAAGCTGTGTTACGTCGTAGTAAGGAAGAAACATGTTGTACTTCTGGATCTGATGCGAGCATTTGAATGTCCTCGTAGGTCGAGTGTGCTGGATGGGCAATGGAAGCACCAACAGCATCCATCGTGCAAAGAGCAGCTCCACCATCAGTCAAACTACTGATGTGACTGTGTGCACTGGAGTGAGCACCTCCTTCAAACAAGGCTTCATCCAACCTGGCATATAGTGAGACATGTTCTTATTTATTCACAGAATCGCCCAATTGAGATCTGCCAGCTGGACGTCGTTTGGTTCAACTGAATTGGTGTGATTTGGAAAACCAGTAAATGAGAAACAATATGCCTAATGGCTTCCATAATCTTTGTAAAGAGGAGAATTTAAAGGTGCGGCGTGTACGATCTTCATACTTTTTGTCACCTCTAGAAATATAACAAAACAATTACATAGTGACATTTTCATGAATATCTAATCACCGAAATGTTTTCTTTTCTTTCCATTACCCTGAAACGAGCCCATAAATGCACACATGCCCACCATGTTAATAAAGTAGCCCAGAGTGAAGGCACTAAACACTCTTTGGGGTTTTAATGGCAGCTACCATACGTACATACCATAGGTTCTCCTGCATGCTCAGACGGGTGAGGGTGAGGTGATGGATACAACATGCAACGTCACCGCTAGATGTCACCAAATCTCACACAGTGCACCTTTAAGTTTGGCTAAATGATGTTACGATAACTGTCTTCCAGTGATGGGAGGACGGTGGCTGTGAAACACATCCAGAAGAAACATTTCACTCTGGCAAAAACCATCAGGAAGGAGGTGAAGGAAGTCAGGTGAGGAAACGTAATGAAAAGGCACGGTTAACACTCCTGTTGTATTTGTTTCAAACATCACATGTCGTTCTTCACTCTCATTAGACAACTGGATCACCCCAATCTATGCAAGTTCATTGGCGGCTCCATCGAGGTTCCTTTTGTGTGTGTCATCACCGAGCACTGCCCCAAAGGAAGTCTGTCCGACGTCCTGCTCAACGACGACATCCCCATCAATTGGGGCTTCAGGTCAGAAAACCACACGTTCTACAGTTTATTCGTTGAAATGCCAGTTTACAGTCTTATACAGGAACTGTAGTTTAGGAGTATGGATTAAGCCAGTGCTTACAGTTGAGTGGGTTTGTACTGTTTTTTTTAATAGTTTTCTCTTAAAGGTGCAGTGTGTAAGATTTGGTGACACCTAGTGGTGAAGTTGCATATTGTATCCATCACCTCACCCTCACCCTTCTGAACTTGCCGGAGAACCTGTGGTCGACTTCAGTTGTCATTAAAGCTCAGAAGATGTTTAGTTTGTCCACTTTTACTTCTGTAAAAACATGGCGGCCCCCGTAGAGAGGACCTCCTCCTCATGTAAATATACACTAATAGACTGATTTAAATGCCATGGGGAAAAAATAAAACGTTCAGATGCTTAGAAATTCATGAACATGTCAGCATATAATTGTTTTGTAACATTTTTAGAAGTGGAAATGACCAAAATATCACACACTGCACCTTTAAATTCAAAAGAAACATCCTACAAGTAGCATAGATGATCTGTTCCATTGCACAGGCTGTCCTTTGCCACTGACATCGCCCGTGGGATGTCTTACCTCCACCAGCACAAGATGTACCATGGTAGACTTCACTCCAGGAACTGTGTCATTGACGACCGCTGGGTGTGTAAGATCTCAGGTACGCAAAACACACAACATATCCAGGTTTAAACTGCATGAGTCTTTTTTATTATTTCACTGGTAAGAGCTGTGACTCGTAGAGAATCAAATGTGAATCAATACATTGGAGTTATTAGATTTATTGTGAACAAGAAGGATAGTGCACCATTTCATTTTCACATTCATCCCCTCAGGAAACACTCAATTGGATTTCTAATCTGGAGGATTTATGATAAAAAAATGTTAGCATGAGGTTATCACCTCCAACTAATTAATAATTAGGAATTATGTCACCCTCAGGATGTGGTCCCATTCAACCCCTCATTAGCAACCACCATCATTGATTGTTGTAAACGTATTAAAATTCAGGACTGAGAATTGATTGACTTGGAGAAGAGGGAATCAGAGGTCTCTTATTTATGTGTGTTAAGTCTAGTCATTCCTGGCGTGTGCACTCATTGTCATTAAAACTCAAAAGATGTTTACTACTGTAAAAACATGGTGTACCCCATAGAGAGGACGCCATCCTCATGTCAGTGTACATTAATGGGCTAATTTAAGGGTAATGGGAAAAGATAATACATTTAGGTGATTATAAACTCATGAAAATGTCAATATGTAATTGTTTTGTAAAATCTGACAAAAGTAACAAAAATGTGTGAAATCTTACACACTGCACCTTTAACTAAGAATTAAATCATTGACTGCTCTGTCACGTTTGACACCAAAAGCCATGTAATGAAAGGGCCGGGTCAAAGAATCATTTCCTGTCTGTGTATCCAGATTATGGGCTCACCGCGTACAGGAGAGAGGACTTTGAGGTCATCAGTAATGGCTACAACTGTGGCGACGTAAACCGAATCTACTGTGCTCCAGAGGTCCTGCTGGGCAGCAGCTGCAGCACCACACCCGCAGCCGACGTCTACAGGTGTGTTTACTTGTATAAACAGCCAGTGAGAGTGTTGACGCAAGGCACGGTTCGATTGAAGACATAAGTACCGTATGTGGACGCATCGTATCCCTTTTCTAACCTCGGCCTCCTCCTCCTCCTCCTCTCAGCTACTCCATGATTCTGGTTGAGATTGCGACTCGCTGTGACCTCATTTCAGTGAGTATGGCAGCGCTCCGTGCAGATTACAAGCCCCAGCCTGCCTTTGATCTCTGCGTTGTAACCAGCAGTCCTCTCCAACAGGAGCAGGCAGAGGGGATGAGGATGGATATTATGTGGCGCCCCCCTCTGCCTGAGGTCAAAGCAGGAAAAGCAGACACTGACTGTCCTAGTCAAGGACACTACTGTGAGGTAAGTGGTATTATTAAGTGCAAATGGAGATTCAGGGAAAATATTGAAGAGGAGACTAGCGCTCATATATATGGAGATTGTACAGCACTAATACACTTCTGGACTTTATAAGATTAAAGGTGCAGTGTGTAAAATTTGGTGACATCTAGAGGTGAAGTTGCATGTTGCATCCATCGCCTCACTCTCACTCCTCTGAACCTATGGTAGACTTCAGTTGGTGGCCCCCGAAGAGAGGACATATTCATTAAAGGGCTCATTTCAGGGTAATGAAAAAAGATTTAGGTGATTATAAATCCATGAAAATGTAAGTATGTAATTCTTTTGTAATGTTTTCAGAATTCCTAAAATCCTACACACTTTACCATTAAGACACCATTTAAAATGTCCTGTTGTAGTCAATTCTTTAACACTGTTGGCCAAGATTGTGTAGATCAGAATCAGGAACTTAAGGTTGTATCAATAGATGGATATATTAAATATGAAACATATTTTTGGAAAATAGAGTTCATCATTGCCCAAAATAGTAATAACTTTAAGAAACATAAAGGGAAATGGGGGACATTGCTTCCAAGCTATTGGGTTAAACTCCTGTCTAAGTTTACAAATGATCAGTTATAATTATTGAGTGGACTCCACATGCTGCATGAGCGTGATTCGTCGGGCTTATATATTAATTTCATTCTTCTTCCAGATTTACGAGCCCCATTGACCTCCATTCATTTGAAGACCAAAAAAATCGATGAAAATCCATCATTTTCAAGTTTTGAAAACTGCCATAACTTTGTTTAGAGACAAAAACCTGACATGGATGTGTTCAGGAGGATCCGGGACTAAATGTTCTCTGACTTCTCTCTGACAGCTCATTAAGAAGTGCTGGTCTCACAACATCACCATGAGGCCCACGTTTGAGCAGGTGAAGAAGATGCTGGACAAGATGAACCCACACAAAGTCAGCCCAGTGGACATGATGATGAACCTGGTAATAATCCACCCGCACTCATGTGTTGTGGATCATCTGCTGTGAGTTTCAGACACTAACGGAGTTGTTGAACTGCAGATGGAGAAATACAGCAAACATCTGGAGGCAATCGTGGCGGAGAGAACTCAGGATCTTCTTCAAGAGAAACAGAAGACGGATCGACTGTTGTATAGTGAGTCAGTTTTACCGTTCATGTGACGTGGGGGAGGCCTCACTGATTCATCCCAAGCTGAATCCAGCTGTTATTCCTTTGTCTGATGTAACGTAGATCACGTCACGAGTAGCGTGCAGAGTAAAGTATCAACCTGGAGAGGAACTGTTTGAAGTGCGGAGATTCAGCGGTTTCTGCTCCCATCTAGTGGTGCCAAAAGTTGCATTTCATTTTGCCACTTGAAGTCGAACGAATCAGTTACACCTGCTGTCACATTGTAAGACACGTGATACCGACCGGCCTCAAACAGACAGTCACACTCACAGTTGTTGTGTTTGCACACAGGTATGTTGCCAAAGCCAGTTGCAGATGACCTGCGACAAGGTCGGACGGCCGAGGCCCAGAGCTTCTCCAATGCCACTGTCTATTTCAGGTTTGTCAACATCAGTCCACCAGTGTGATTTTGTAAATGGAGGTTGATGTAGTGGCATTTTGTATTTGTCTCATTAAAGGTGCACTGTGTAATATTTTGGTCATTTTTGTCACTTCTAAAAAGATCGCAAGACAATTTTTTGGATTTATTATCACCCAAGTCTTTTCCCGTAACCCTTAAATGAACCCACTCGTGTGTATTTACGTGAGAAGGGGGTCCTCTCTATGGGAGGCGCCATGTTTTTACAGTCGTGAAAGTGGAACATATTTTGAGTTTTAATGACAACTGAAGTCGACCACAGCTTCTCCTTCATGTTCAGAAGGGTGAGGGTGGGGTGATGGATACGACATGCAACTTCACCTCTAGAGGTCACCAAAGCTTACACGCTGCACCTTTAATGCAGAGATAAATAACACTGTATTACTTCCTCCGCGGCAGTGATATTGTTGGATTCACTCAGCTGTCTGGCGCCAGCACCCCGCACCAGGTCGTTGACTTCCTCAACCAGCTCTACACCACTTTTGACGACATTATTGACAATTACGACGTCTACAAAGTGGAGACAATAGGCGACGCTTGTAAGTGTGCGGGATAACGATGAACCACTACCGGCGAGCAACAGCTAGCATCGGATTGAACAGTCGAAAAGATGTCATTCACCCATGAAAGAGTCTGAATGACTGGTTATTAGTGAACCTCTCCCTCCTCTGGTGTTCTCTCTCATCTCATGGAATGACGGCTGATTGCGCAGACATGGTGGTCTCGGGTGTCCCCCAGGAAAATGGCATCAGTCACGCAGGAGAGATAGCCAGCATGGCCCTGGATCTGGTCAGGGTTTGTCACAACTTCAAGATCCCCCACAAGCCCAACACACAGCTGAAGATCCGAGCCGGCATCCACTCAGGTTAATGTTCTGTATGTTTTAAGATAGATTTGTTAAGAGACAGCCCTGGAAGAAAGTACCTTTTTTACACATGGCGTGTGACATCTGATGCAAGTCCTCACAAATCAATGGCTGTGCCTTCATACCATTTTAGGAGAACATGCCTGTAGCAAGGATCACGTCTGTGCAGATCCAACTTCACGAGGGTGCCTGTCTTTGTTAGCTTTTTGAGCTCAGCATTTAACATTGCAATACTGCAGTATCATTCATGTTTACAATATTGTACCCACTTTTATTATTTGCATGATGAAATATTTGATGATCATACAGATGTTTCATTATGGTTCACTTATCATTATATGTACATTCGGGGCACGTAATGGAGTCCACCAGTATTTTCACAGTAGCCCAGATGGACAAACCAAGGCTAGCATACATGCTATTGTACACGCTTGCAAGGCAAGTGTGAGGTGAGGGGAATTCAGCTGCAACATATAACTTCTCTTAACGTCACTTAGTCCTATACACAACAACGCCACCTAACCTCACAGGTGTGTTCACGAATATTCTACACACAACCCAATGTCAGCCAGCTGCCCATTGTTTACAATTGCTGTTGTTGATCCCGACAGGACCAGTGGTGGCTGGTGTGGTCGGCACCAAAATGCCACGCTACTGCCTCTTCGGGGACACTGTCAACACAGCGTCGAGGATGGAATCAACGAGTGAAGGTAATGAGGAAGTAGATATACTCTAATGTGGTGCGGAATCAGTCACAGGTGTGTAGATATCGAGCTGTCAAATCAAACAAGCTGATCTGTCTTATGTAACAACAGACGGCTCAGACTCATCTTCCAGCTCCATAGACTTGACTTTTTTATTTGGTGACTCATTCTTGTACTTGGATAGACTTGGAATGCCACCTGAACTCTGATATTCACAGATGCAGTTTTGGTTTTCAAAGTTACAGGTTTACCGTGACCTCATTAAACATGTTTTTAGCCCCTTGAATTTGCCGCCGCAGAGAATCAGATAAACCATGTGCCGTGAGTTTCACGTCCATTTAAATGTCATGGCATTAAATCCTGTGTCGTGTCCGCAGCTCTGAAGATTCAGGTGAGTGGTGCCACCGCTGACCTGCTTCACACTCTCGGAGGTTACCTCCTGGTCTGCAGAGGAACTCTGAACGTGAAGGTGAGATCATCAAACACACTTTAGTCCGGGGCGGGTCAGTCATATTTTGCCCTCTCTCTCCAGCCCTGCGAGCAACACCACTGCAGGAACTCCACATATTGTGTAGATGTTTCATTCTGGCTGCGCGAGCTGTCAAATCAAACACGCTGACTGTCTTGTTTTATCTGTTAATGACGGCACGTCGGCAACCGAGGCAGACTGAAGTCGGTCTTGGTCTTTGGATCGTTCCCGTGTTATTGGTGTTTGCTCACCAGCACAACATTGGTGGACGTTTAAAGGTGCAGTGTGTAAGATTTGCCGACATCTAGTGGTGAAGTTGCGTGTTGTATCCATCACTTCACCCTCAGCCTTCTGAGCATGAAGGAGAATCTATGGTCGACTTCAGTTGTTATTAAAACTCAAAAGATGTTTAGTACGTCCACTCTGGGCTACAGTAAAAACGTGGCGGCCCCCGTAGAGCGGACCCCCTCCTCATGTAAACATTCATTGTTGGGCTCATTTAAGGGTAATGGGAAAAAAAGAATACATTCAAGTGATTTTGAATTCATGATAATGCCAGTGTGTAATATTTTCCTGAATATGCTTTGAAGTGAGAAAAATGACTGATGTCTTACAAACCTTTCAGAACCTATGAAGAGAGCAGGGACCACACCATCCATTCTGTGCCGTGCATTTAGCTTCCAGTCACACTTGTCCAATTAGTTTCCCCACAGAGGAAACGTGCATCTCGATACAACACGCTGCACAAAGGTCCATGCTCAGCACATTCCTGGCCATGGTGACTGTGGTTGCCGTAGTAACTGGACTTTTTACTGCACTTGAAAACAAATCTCACCGAACAGAGCTTGTATACTCATTTCGAACTTTAGAACAAAACCAAATACTGTATAATCATAACTTTGTTCTGCCGTATGTTGCACACTAAGTTGGTTCATGATTCGTTCGAAAGGATCAGAGGACATTCTTTACCTCCCTTCCAGGTGTCTGGTATTTGCACTCTCCTTTTATTGTAAGATCCAGTTGAACAAGCTTGTGTTCACACTGTAACCTTAGAGCTCTTAGTGTCGGGTGGTGCCAGTGTGATGGTGGGGGAGGGGCTCCTTGTCAGAGTCCCAACAGACATGGCTCTAATCAGTGGCCCCAGCTGGCTGGAACCCCCTCTTCATGAAAACCTAATGACTTCATGACTTAGAAATTGAAATGGATCATACCCTGACTCCGTCTTGCCTCTGTTTTTTTCCGGACCCCCACAGGGTAAAGGGGATATGACAACCTGGTGGCTTGAGGCAAAGAGAGATGACTTTGCAGATCCACTGCTTGGAACGTCGGAGTACAGCGGAGTCCCGGTACCTGTCAGTGAATGAAGCCGTAGAGCTATGATGTGATAGTAAGTCATAATAACTGGGTCATATAACTCAAAGGAAGTTGAAGTAGTAGAAGTATAAATGAGTCTCTCAAGACATTTCAGCTGATGGTCATCTGCTCGTTCTGGTTCACACAAAGAGGTTGTGTGTAAATATTATAAGATCGTACATTCAATATCGGTGTCACACCAAAATACACCAGTGTTAAATTTGTCTATCAGTGTTAGGATCTGTGTCTGTGATATTTTTGAGTAGGGGTATTCAAAAAATCCTTTTTTTTTTAAATGTGATTTCTCAGAACATTTCTGATTCATTTTTTAATGTGTTTGGTAAAATATAAAAGAAAATATGCAGGAAAAATCACACCAGGGTTGAGGACATGCTACTTTAGTCACACAATAAGTTGAACGTTTTCTGCCATAACCTGCTTTAGAATCGTTGCAATCAACGGTACAACTTTTTATTTATGAAGATTTGATTTTATTATTCACTGCCTGAAAATAAAGTAGTTATTATGTTTTACAACGGAAAACCGCCCAACATATTTTGATAAGAGCCTGAATCAGAACAAAACAAACACATGGCTTTGTGTTGATTTTCCAAAATGTTACATGCAGAGGATTTGACAAAAAAGTCTTATTCTTAGATTTTGTTGAATATGACTGTGAAGTTGTCTGAGTCTTTCTCACTGTTCTGTGCACCTTTGTATTGTACTCTTCTATTTTAGTGATTGGATTTTCCCATTAAAGTTATTTTTTTAGTATAATTAGTTTTTACAAATGCAGTATTGTCAAGACTTATAATCCGATCTTTGCATATGAGGAAGAAACAGAACTGATGCATGTGTATGTAAAACATATTTGCCATGATTAGTTGTAATCATGTATAATCACAACATATAATACCATGTAATCAAGCACATATTGATCAATGTAGGTATCTAGTATATTTCCATGTCCAAATGTTACTATGGGAATATGGTTATATAATATACAGTAGGTGGTGTATGTGACAATAACCCTCCAGAAATAGGATTGTAAATGCAATATATTACATTTCCCAATGGGCACATATAGTCAATTAATTATATTTCACAATAATGACCATTTACATTTTTACTTGTTTTGCCTTCTGCACAAGCTAAAATATATCACACCTGTTTAAAGCATTTCGAATAATATATATAATAGTGTGCATATATTAAATTGTGTGAGCTGTATGAGATGAGGCCTGGGTATTAATAGATTTAGCATGTAAACTATTATATATATAAAATAGTGTTGCATAGCAGTATTTTGCCCCTAAATATAGAACATATCAAACGAAATGTTCATTGTTTTGTGCACTAGCTCACTTTACTTGATGATTTCATTTTTCATATATCAATCATTTTTGACACGTTCACTTCCAGATTAAAAATAATCGATTCTGTTCCCGGTCATGTGGAACCCTAAATGATGCCACTACTAACCCTACATTTAAAATGACTTTAAACGAGCTGACAGGCAACAGCCAATTACACGCTGCCGTGGTTGGTTGCTAGACAACGAGTCGGCCAATCAGCGCGCTGTTAGGTTTGCGAGCTGTGGCGTCCGAGCACAAGTCAGGAGTGAGGCAGTGTCTCCACAAGCTGCCGGAGTGAACCGAGGGGGGTTCTTGCCAGACTACGGCGTCAGGTGAGGGCCTCTACGTTGTTTTATCGTGTTCGCTTTGTCGTAAAGCCCCGAAGGTCTCTTTTAGTAACTAGTCGTCGTGTTTAATTGCCCCTGGAGCTTCAAAGTCGCCCTCTGTTGAGGTGTCGGTTGCCGCTAACACGTACAGTCCTGCTGCGCCCCCCCCCCACCCCCTCTCTATTTGTAACCTTGTCAATAAAGTTGCATTTGACTCCCAACGTCAACGTGAAGGGTGTCCCGGAAGTGGCTGCTCCACTCTAGACTTATGACACGTTGTTACCTCAGACGAAAAACACTGTCGTCCAGGTCGTGACACAGTTTAAAGGTGCAGTGTGTACGATTTATTGACATCTACTGGTGAAGTCGTCTGCATCGCCTCACTCTACCTTTCTGAGCATCTACATTCACCCCGGCGACTAAAAACTGGCTCTTGATGTAAATATACATTAAAGGGCCCATTTTGGGGAAATGTGAAAACAACAACAGACAGTGAGGTGATTATAATGTATTTTTAAATGTCAGTGTATAATTATCTACAGATAGAAGTGGGAAAAATGGACCGAAATCTGACACACCTCACCTTTAAAGCACCGGTAAACTCAATGTTTACCTTTTTCATGTTTTGCCCTGTTTTGATGCCCCGCCAGGGCATTTTTTTTTTTTTTACCATTGATGGATACAACAGGCAACTTTCACCTCAGGATGTCACCAAATCTCACCTTTAAACTATCAATTCAACTTGTCAATTCAACTTATGACAGAGCTGTTTTAGTAATCTACGTAACAGTCGTCTAGACTACTCACGTCTCCATGTCAGTGATAATCTCATTTCACTAGTCAGGATCTGTTGCTGCATCAATATCATGACTCGGCACTTCTTCAAAGGAAATGAGTCAACCTGTTGTCTCTTGAATGCGTCATTGCACCACCTTCGAACGCCCAATGGCAAAGTTGTTAGGGTGTCATTTTTCTCTTTTGAAGATTTGACTACACTGCAATCCTACGTTTATACTTTTATATTAGTCCGCGGTAATGTTCAATTTATCAAGTGTCAATTATGTCTTCATCATTTTCACACCTGCAGGCTTTTCATGGAGTTATCCAGCCTCTCCTCTCACACTTTGATGTGTGGGACTCGATCTAAAATCCATTTGACAGACTTTTTTGATTGTTAAAGGTGGAATGCGCAAAATATGGCGATATCTAGTGGTGAGGTTGCATGTTGTATCAATCCCCTCCCCCTCCCCCTCCCCCCTCTGAACACGCAGGAGAAGCTATGGTCGACTTCAGTTGCCATTCAAACTCAAAAGATGTTTAGTGCGTCCACTCTGGGCTACTGTACAAACATGGCGGCCCCCGAAGAGAGGACCCGCTCATGTGAATATAAATTATTGGGCTCATTTAAGGGAAATGGAGAAAAAAACAAAACATTGAGGCGATTATAAATCCATGGAAAAGTCAGTATGTAATTGTTTTGTCGATTTTCTTTCCACCAAATTCGAAGTGAGAGGAATCGTACTGAATGTAATGAAGCTCGTGACTGATTAGTTAAAGGTTTACATACAACATACAACCCGGGGGGCTGAGCTGCTCCAGACATGCTAAGCTCTGACGTTGCCATCTGTCCACAGACTGACTCAACATCACTGACATGAAAAGGAAGGTGCCCTTATGTGTCACGACAGGAATCCATTAAAGCTGCCGTTTGTACGATTTTGGTTTAAAAATATTGCAAAACTATTACATACTGATATTTTCATGCATTTTTTAATCACCTAAATGTTTTATTTTTCTCATTTCCCTGAAATGAGCTCATGTGTATTTACATGGGAGCCGGTCCTCTCTACGGGGGCTGCCATGTTTTTGCAGTAGACCTTATTGGATGTAATAAACATAATCATATGTATCGTCCGGTTTCTGATAGATTCTATAGATATTGGACGACACAGGGCATATGTTTACTTCTTGGGTTACACCCCCCCCCCCCCCCCCCCCCCCCCCCCCCCCCCCCCCCCGCCCCCCCCCCCCCTCCACCCCGCCCCCTCAATGTATCGCGAGAGAGAGAGAGGGGGAGGGAGAGAGAGAGAGAGAGGGAGGCGCGTGGGATCGTTCGGTCTCTGCGGCCGTTTCCTTCTCTTCCCTCTTGTCTCAGCCACACCCCCCCCCCCAGCTCTATTTGACTAACGCAATTTACAGTCATCTACATTTCCATATACATACAGGTACTTGTATGTGTATGTGCGCACATATGTATGCGTCTACACACAGAACATAGGGCGGAGTAAGATGTAGGTGACTTTGACTCCACTCGAATAAACGCTCTGTGTTGTGTGTCTTAACCGTGTGCCTCCTTCAGCCAATCACCAGTCTGTGTGGCGGGGATGAGTCTGATCCGCTGATAATAAGAGCACTGAGATAAAATGCTGGATTGCAGCCTGCAGAGACAACGGACAGTAAATATTTAAATTGTCTGAGTCATCACTTATGTTCTCTGCGGACGAGCAGACGAATGGATTTCTGCCGATAGATACTTAACGGCGCCCTCACGCTCGTTTGCGCCGCTACGACCGTGCCTCCGTTTGCCTTTTGTAATCCGGGCTGCGTTGAGTGGACTCTGCTAATCTCACCTTCTATTTTAGGAGCAGCAGACTACGCAGGTGGATCTGGGGTTGAGCTTTTGTTGGAGCCCACCCATGTGGTAGGCAGACCACCCGGACAGGTAGCCCGGAGGCTGCGCCGCAACAATGCCCGAGTCCTGCCTGGGTGAGTGGAACTGTCTCTCTCACACACACATTAAACGGAGGAGGAGCTTTTGTTGCTTTATGTCGGCACTTAAAGGTGCAGTGTGTACGATTCGCTCGCATTGATTGGTGAAGTTGCCTGTTGAATCCATCACCTCCCCCTCGACCTCCTGAGCCCGGAGGAGGAGCTGCGGTGGTCTTCAGTTGTGAATAAGACTCAGAAGATGTTTCGAACGTCCACGACTGGAAAAACATGGCAGCCCCCAATTGAGACCACCTGCTCCTCCATGTACATTCACATCAATGGGCTCATTTAAGGGCTATGGGAAAGAACTGATACATTTAGGTGATTCGAAATTCATGAAAATGTCAGTATGGAGTTGTTTTGTAATGTTTTTAACGTGACCAAACGAATCGTACGCATCGCGCCTTTTTCATTAGAACGTTTGATTTGTGTCGTTTGTTTTGTAGCTTTGTTGCACAGGCGCCATCTTGTTTTTTGCTCACTGTAAAACAAATGACCCACGGGTCCAAACAAATGAATCTGACCCGAGTCACTGTCCCGTGCTCTGAATGAAGCGACGTGAGATTGAAACTGGCTTTTGTCAAATGTTTGATCTTGAATTATGATTTGATAGAAAACACTGAGAAATGGGCCCCAGGCACTCGCGGCGCTCGCGGACCTGACATGGTTTCCTTCCCCTCTGAAGTCAAGGAGAATCTCAGCAGCTCTGCCGAAAGTGGAACGTCCCCCTCGAGGCAGTTCAGCCCGTCGCCACGGCCGCAGCACAGGAACTACGTCCTCGGCAACTTCTGCTCAGAACGCAATGTGCCCGCATGTCTGTCTCACATCAGCCAGGTTGGTTCTGTCACATGTCTTTGTTATTACTGCTATTGTTACTCTGCGGTGTTTAGAGCGTAAGACGGGGGCTCCCGAACCTTTCAGTGCAAAGACAAAATGGCTATGGCTACTCTTTATTCTTAAAATTGCAGTGTGTAAGATTTGGTGACCTCTAGTGGTGAAGTCGCATGTTGTATCCATCACCTCACCCCTGAGCATGGAGGAGAACCTATGGTAGACTTCAGATGTCCAGTCTGGGCTACCGTAAAAACATGGCGGCCTCCTTTTGTAAATATAAATGAATGGGCTCATTTTAGGGTCATGGGGGGACATGAAAATGTCAGTATGCAATTGAAAATGTCATTGTACAATTGTTTTGTCATATTTTTTTTGAAGTGCCAAAAATGATCGTACACACTGCACCTTTAAATGTACTGAAATAAAGTCCAGCGTTAAAGGGTGCGTTTGTTTCGCTCTTCACAGGAGTTGTCCTCCCTCGGCCTCCCACCGCTGTGGACGGAGGCGCCCGGCAGCTCGGGGCTGAACGTTGTGGCTGCTCTAAATTGCACGTATGACCTGATTCAGCTGCATCACAGGAGCATGAGGAGCCTGGAAAGCCTGGAAGTGGAGCAGCTGAAATCCAGCAGCCACGTGGACTTCCTGCAGTTCACCAGCACCCAGCTAAAGGTAGAGTTCAACCAATGCCGAGTGATTCTCTCAGGACATTATACAAGAGAGAATGGCCCAGATTCTCATTTCACTACTTACTTACTACTTGACCTATTGTAGAATAACTGTCTTCATACTTGATTGTCATTTATTCAAGTCACAAATACTGTATATTCATTTACATACTCACTGAATATACTGCTACACGTAAAAAGGGGCATGTGTAATTCACTAGAGTTGATGTCTGCTTTACACTTCTATTTTGAGACAATCATACGCCTTTAAGCTCCCACGGTCCACGTACAACGATCTCGTGGGCCACATTTGGCCCGTGGGCCACGAGTTTGACCCGTTGGGCCCAGACGTTCTGCTCTGGTTCCACAGGATCAGCTGGAACATTCCAACCGAGAGAACACTGGACTCCTTGAGAAAGAACGGCAGCTCCAGCTGAAAATCAAGAGTCTGCAGAACTGCCTGAAAAATGAAAAGGAAGAGGTACGTTCTTTAAAAAGCTGTTTCAGGTGATGATGATGATGATGATGGTGATGATGATGATGATGATGATGATGATGATGATGATGATGGTGAATGAATTCACAGACTTGCCCTCGCTTTGTGTAAAACCACTGTATGTGAACAACTTACTCTGTTATTTACAGGTACAGAAACTCCAAAACATAATTGCAAGTCGAGCCACTCAGTACAATCACGAGATGAAGAGGAAGGAGAGAGACTTCAACAAAATGAAAGAGCGTCTGAATCAACTTCTTAGCGAGAAAAAGGAGAAGAAACAGGGTGACGCCCCTTTTTCCGCATAAATGAAATCAATCCGTTGATGTTTTGAAATGAATCGCCTCATGAAACTCAAGCCGGTTCTTTCTGCTTCCACTCGTTTGTGATTCTGCCTCCAGCCATTGACATGTTGAACTCCATCGGGAGAGCGGATGGAAAGAGAAGTCTCTGGAAAACTGGGAAAACCGAAGCAAAGTGAGTTGATCGGCGTCTCAGAGACCAGCAGCTCGTTGAGCCTCGTTTCAAAAGAGCCTCTGTGTTTTTTTTAAAGAATGAACAATCATACATATAATTGGGTTCTTTTACTTTCAGCCATTTGCATTGTACTTCAGGGCAAGGCGGCGTTCTTTGTGTAGCGCAGTGGTTCTCAGCTGGTGTGGGTTCGAGACCCCCCCTCACCCCTTGATGATGAGCCAGGACCCAAAATGTGGACAGATGCGTGTTTTAGTGCCTCAGTTAGTTTATGAAAAGACACTTAGGTGTTTTTAGCTTTACAGGCCATTATCACCACCTGCTGTTAAGGAGTGTGAACAGACAGAACTCCAATGCGTTAAAAAATCCCCTTCAAAATAAAAGCACAGTATATTTATACTTCACTTTTCTGTCTCAGTCAAAGGCCCGTGTCCGTCTGAAAATGGTCTCTTCGACTAAATCTGCCTTTTACTGTTGAGTAGTGTGAACAGACGGCGATCCAATGCATGAAAAACTCCCCTTCAAAATAAAAGCAGACTCTTTTTTTGTCGTAACTTTCTGCTGCCCACTGAAAACGGGTCCGCGACCCACCCGTTGCGTCAGTGTCTGTTTTTCTGTGTAAATATGGCTGATTGAACACACCTCTCTCTCTCTCTCTCTCTCTCTCTCTCTCTCTCTCTCTCTCTCTCTCTCTCGCTCTCGCTCTCGCTCTCTCTCTCTCTCTCTCTCGTCCTCAGACGTGAAGGAGACATGTATAAGACTTTGCTGGATGACTACGATGCCCGACAGAGGGAGCTGGTGCTGGAAAACGCGGAGTTGAAGAAGGTGTTGCAGCAAATGAAAAAAGAAATGGCTCTCATTTTAAGTTCTCGGAGGCTGAAAGGGGATAAACGTGAAGACGGCTGCGCACAGGTCAGACGACATTAGCAATTCTTCTGTTTTTGACCAGGGGCAGTTTTCCTTTGATAGTACAATCATGAAATCAACTCAAAATTCAGAAAAGTGACAATTGGCAAATATATGGTGTAGTTATCTGGCTTACTAGCTGTTAAGTTCCGAGGTCGAAGGAATGTACTCACTTGCAAGAACTGCTCCCTCTTGTCAACTCTGCATTCCCATGTAAACATTCCCATGTGTATCTGATCACGTGGCACAATCAATAACATAATATATGCTCCCAATGTCCTCAAACAAGTGCTTCATCCGTGGCGACGTTTTCATTTGCCACTAATGCGATTTCTTTTTCACATTTTCATGGAATACGAAGCAACAGATGTTACTGTGCATAAATCCAGCAGTGAATTGGGTGTAATGTTGTGATGTGACCAGAAGGTGGTGCGGGCAGCGTCCCTGAACGTGGCCAGTGGGTCAAAGTAAACAGACTCGTTGTCCACATATGAGGACGCAGGGTCTCGGGAGGCTGGTGCTTGTCTCTCCTCGTCTTTAGAGCCTGGCTCGGCGCGAGTGTCGCTTTCTGACGGGTTGTATTTTCATTGTCCTGCCAGGCGGAGTCGGAGGAGGACGAGGACGAGGAGGAGGAAGTGTTCGAGTCGTGTAAGGGAAGTGTGGAGCTGCATTGTGTCCAAGCCCGGGAGAAGCTGACCAATAGTATTCGCCTCCAGTGGAGACGACTGAAGAGCCACGTGGAGAGACTGGACGGCAGAGGTCCTTTCACCAAACTCCCTCATTCACTTTCCATCCACCTCTGTGTTTGGCTCGATGTTCTGTGCGAATCTTAATGGCCGCCGAGTCTTTTTGGTTCTCAACTGCTCTGGCTTCAGGACCCACCGTGGGCCCTTTAAAGGTGCAGTGTGTAAGATTTGGTGACCTCTAGGGGTGAAGTTGCATGTTGCATCCATCACCGCACCCCCTCCTCTGAGCATGCAGGAGACCCCATGGTAGACATGGGTTCTCCGACAGTAAAACATGGCAGCCCCCTTAGAGAGGACCCCCCCCATGTAAATATACATTGAATGGCTCATATGAGGGTAATAATGTACGATGAGCTGATCAAAGTGTCAGTTTGTAATTGTTTTGTGATCGTTTTCCTGCCAATAGAAGTGACCAAAATATGACTCACTGCACCTTTAATGACGAGATGTGACCCAACCCGAGGAACATTGTCAACTACTGAAATTCATTGAATGAAAAGACGCAGCAGTTTGAACCTGAGGTTGACAGCTGGTGGCGATGCTCGAGAAGGAAACCATTCATTCAAAAATACTCTTCAAAATAAAAGCGCAGGATTCCTTCTCCCAGTCAAAGGCTCGCGACCCACTGGAAACAAGTCTGCAACCCACTTTTGGGTCTCGGCCCACCAGTTGAGAATCACCACTCCACAGCAGAGTAGAGTTTACATTCACCCTGTCACAGAACCAGTCACCCTGTCACAGAACCAGTCACTCTGTCACAGAACCAGTCACCCTGTCACAGAACCAGTCACTCTGTCACAGAACCAGTCACCCTGTCACAGAACCAGTCACCCTGTCACAGAACCAGTCACCCTGTCACAGAACCAGTCACTCTGCATAAGGTCAATACATTCTCCGAAAGAACGGAGAACTTTGTTCTTGCAGCTTGTTCTTGACACATCATCTTTGTTTTTGTTCTTGGGTCAAACAGCTGTCGTGTGATTGGTCAGAAATATACTCCTGTTCTTGTGAAGTATGTTTTGTTCTGGCCAGAGAGAACTCTGCTCCCGTTCTTACAGCCCAGGGAGCGAGAACAAAGTTCTCTGTTCCTCTGAGTCTGTATTGAGCGCAAGCGTGAGCTTAAGGACGCTCAGCTGTCGGGTTCAGTATCTGGCAGCAGTGCGGAAAACAGTGTCAACTGGATCTTCACTTCCTGCTTAACTCCGGATCCAAACCTGATTGTGATTGGATTTGTTTGTGTAGCGTCTTTGGCTCAGATGAGCGAAAACTCCGATGCTGTTCCACGTGAGACTCACGAGGAGGAGATGGTTCGACTGAAGCAGGAAATCCAGCAGTGCAAAGACTTTATCCGAACACAACAACAGCTGATGCAGGTAAAATCTCAACTGTAAAACTCTCAACTCTACTGTAAAAACATGGCGGCCCCGGTAGAGAGGACTCACTCCTGATATAGATTCACATTAATGGGCTCGTTTAAAGGTAACGGGGGGAAAAATGAAACCATTGGGGGATAAAACATTCCTGAAACTGTCAGTGTGTAACTGTTTTGTGATATTTTTTTCTTACACACTGCACCTTTAAATCCTCTGGCAGCAGCAGCTGGGCTCGCCCTGTGAGGACGAGACGTCGTCCTCGCCGCGCGGCGGCTTCCTGTTCCAGGGCAAAGAGCGTCTGAGAGAGGAGTGGAGGAGTCTGGAGGAGCAGAGGAAGATCTTCGAGAGGGAGAGAGGAAACTTCACCGACGCAGCCATCAGACTGAGTCACGAGGTGAAAACCAACGTCCTGCGCGTCAAAAGAAAGACTCTGTGTCTCCACTCGCTGAGTTTGACCTTTGTGTCGCCCTGCAGAGGAAGGCCTTTGAGGAGCATCGTGCAACGTGGCTCAAACACCAGTTTTTAAACTTGAATCCATTTGCCGACTCGAAGAAACCCTCCATGGCAAAGTCCAAAAGTGCCGTTTTGATATGTGAGTGACTGCTCTCAACCTGCTACTTGATCATTGCTAATGTTTTCTGTTTACTATCAGATTTACCATTCGAGCTCAAAAGATGCTTAGTACACACTTAGTCCACTCTGGACCACTGTAAAAACATGGCGGCCCCCATTGAGAGGACCCACTCCTAATGTAAACATACATTAATGAGCTCATTTAAGGGCAGTGGAAAGAAAATCATATTATATCCTTATACATTCACAGAAAGATCAGTGTGTAAATGTTTTGTCATATTTTTTAGAAGTGAGGAAAATGAGAGATATCTTACACACTGCACCTTTAAAGATCTTTCAGGGGTCAGTCTCAGAAGTTTATTGTTACATTTCACAGTTTCTTAGCAAATGATTCATTACCACCGAACTTCTGGAAAAACATGGCTTTGATAAACTAGAAAGTATTTGTGCATGCTTTATGTTTGGAGTATTTTGTAACCAATGGTGGTTTTGATTGAACATCGTTTCTATGGTTGATACAAGCCTCAGATCCTAATGAAGTTGATTGTTGTTGTCATAGCAGCTGAATTGGAAGCGAGTTCATCATCGGCTCCAGAAAAGCTCGTCAAATGTTCACCTGACACAAACTCCACCACTCACCCAAGTCGTCCCTTCACACCCGCGCCTCCGGATGATCTGTATCGCACACTTTGCCTCATCCCAGCAAACAGGTAACAGTGTGGTCACTTACAAACAACCTCATAAACATCAGCATTCACGTTTACAAGCGATGTCGTTAAACCTGTTCCTCTGTGAAATATCATTTCCAGATCGACCAGACCAAAGCCCGAGACTGAGCCGGGTGAAGAGGCGGAGGTCTTTTGCAATGGGAGGGATTCGGCTCAGCGTGATCGGTGGAGCGGCCGTAATGATCCCGGCAGCGACAGGCGCTCTCAGGAAATGAAGAGTTTTGTGCGACACTGAAAACAAATGAGTCGGGGTTTATGTAAACGCTCCTGAATGAATCCTGTCTGACACTTTGGGACGTTTCGTCGGCCATGAGCTGCTCCTCGGCGGCGGAGCGCAGTTCTACAAACGGTGGCTGTTTACTTGCTTTTTTTATGAGCTCACTGCTGCATTTTTAGATTGTAAATGTAATTATTTATATTTCGCTGTAAAGAGTAACTTTGGAAATGCTAGTGTGCAAAACAAAAGTCGATTCCACAATTAATCATTTGTTTGTGCTGCACCTTGAAGGAGCATTGTGTACGATGAGGTGGCATCTGGTGGTGAAGTTGCATGTTGCATCCATCATCCATCAGATGTTTGGTATGTCCACTCTGGGCCCCCGTAGACAGAGGACCCGCTCCTCATGTACATTTACATTAAAGGGCTCATTTAAGGGGAATGGGAACAAAAGTACACGTTCGATAATCCCCTCAATGACGCAAAAAAGATTCCTTTGCATCATGAACTTTAATTCTACGTGGTTGAATCCGGAGCGGGCTTCATTTACGTGTATGTGAGATAAATCAAGCCTTTGCCAAGTGGCGTTCACTCAATGAATGAATGAATGACCAATGAGCCAATGAGCAGAAGTAACGGATCTGATTGTCTCGATAAAGAAACGTAGCGGAAAGATCAGGATCCAAGAATCGTCACAGAGCACAAACGGGGATTTCAGCTGGAGCGGCATGAGTAGAGCGCCGCTCGTGTATTTCCCGTAATTGCCAGACGGGGGAGACAAAACCACAGCACGTGAGGATGTAAACTTCAAGTGCTGGTCATTCACTTTGACAGCAAACTGTTGTAGTTTTATGATAGAAATGTTCATCACCGATCCGCGTAAGTTAAATACAGAAATGCATTGTAGATAATGAATGTATAAAATATGAATGTAAATTTCTGTCTTTAGTTTAAAAAAAGATATGATGTCGATACTTTCGGCTTCTTATCAACCAAATAAAATTAGTTTTACGAGAGGAATGCGTTACCATGTATGCTAGACTAGTGATTTTCAACTGGTAGGTCGTGACCCAAAAGTGGGTCGCGAACCTGTTTTCATTGGGCCTTTGACTGAGAAAGAATAGTCGAGTACATAAAAATGGCCTGTGACGCTAATAACGCGGACGTTTCTTTTCATGTGCTAACTGCCCGAGGGAAACGGCAAGACACCGAAATGTTCCTCAGTTTGGGTCGCGACTCATCCTTAAGGGGTGATGGTGGGTCCTGAACCCAGACCAGTTGAGAACCAGCGCTCTAGACATTACGACCCTTTAAAGAACGTTGTTATTTCGAAGTCACAGGAGCATTGTTCTTTGTTGCCCCGCAGCTGTGATCATCAAAGAACGAGTAACTCTCGTGGTACACGATGGTGAAGCGACATCACAATCCCCTTTTTGGTCACGGACGCAGTGAAATGTACACTGTACCACTGACTGGGGTATTATGACATGGTCATTGATTTGTGGGCAAAGAAAACTGCCTCTTCTTTGTAAAGATCTTGTTTATTTGAGGTCTTATTCACAATTCACACATCAGTGACGGGCAGAGAGAAGGAAGTGTGGTTAAGCGCACTGAGCGGTGCAGCTGCAGGCCAGGTGAGCCTCGGCTGTCTCCCTCAGGTCCACGCTGTGATCGAAGATGTTCTGAATGTTCACGGCAGCATCTGTGAAGGAGGCAGTGGGGGGGGGGGGGTCAGGGGTCAGGAATGATGTTTGTTCCCGCTCGGTCCTGTCATGTTAACCGGCTGCACTCACCCGCAGGTTGGCAGTGGAAGCCCACGCTGACGGCGGTGGTTTTCACGGGGAAGCAGCCGGGCAGGCAGCGCAGCACGGGCTCCACGGAGAAACAGCGCCGCTGCTGCCCAGGGAGGCTGATCTGTCTCTCCAGCTGCACCGACTCGTGCTTCAGGCGGCACTCTGTGGGACCGAGATCAACGTGAACGTGTGACATGGACAGGTGAATGTGGTGAAGTTGCCTGCCGCCGCCGCCGCCGCCGTGCCTCACCCGTGGTATCTCTGCAGCTTTGGGCAGGCAGGACCCAGGAGTGAGCGTAGCTGAGCGGGTTCTGGGCCAAGCGTCCGCTGGGCGTGCGGTACTCCTGTCGGACCTCCCCATCAGCCTTCCCACACAGTCCACAGGTCTGTCCCTTCATCCAGTCCACCACTTGAATCTGCAGGGGCAACAGCAGGCAAGTGTGAGGCATTCTGACGGATTGGTCACGTGACCATAGCGAGCTCTGCACTGACCTTCCATGAGTTCTTGTCAAAGTAGACTTCATTGAGACCGAGGCTGGGGGCAAACACAGAAATGCCCTCCTGCTTTGGTCTGATCTGGATTTTAGCTGCAGGACAAATCAACATCATTGACTTCAAATGCTGTTTTTTCATAGAAGAGGAGAGAAAATAGTAACTCTGTTTAGTTAGTGTGTGTGTGTGTGTGTGTGTGTGTGTGTGTGTGTGTGTGTGTGTGTGTGTGTGTGTGTGTAAAGACCTGTGGGATGCTGGTAAGGCAGGTTGTTGATGGGGATTTCCATTCCGTTGACCTTTACGATCACGTCAGTGTTCTTTGGGTACAAGTCAATATCACTACAAGGGCAGAGGTGAAATCGTTAGTTTGATACTTAAGATTATTACAAAGAGAAACACAACACCCCTCAATCAACGAGCGCATGAGAGAACAAGTTCTGCTCATTTTGTTTTTAATTTGATTTGATTTGATTTAATTTAATTTAATTTAATTTTCAAATTACATGACAACATTTCTTATGGTAATTATCTCATCTAGATCCCATCTAGTTGATCATCTAACTAACAGCTCTGTTCCTGAGGGTCCTCAGTGTCGTCTTGGGGTCCAAATATTTGCCCTAAAGGTGCAGTTTATACGATTTTGGTCACTTCTGAAAAATAACGATAACATGACATTTTCATGAATTTATAATCACCTTAAATTAGCCCTTTTTTTGTGCATATTTACATGAGGAGCAGATCCTCTCTACGGGGGCCGCCATGTTTTTACCGTAGCCCCAAGTGGACGTAGTCAACATGTTTTGAGTTTTAATGACAACTGAAGTCTACTACAGTTTTTCCTTCATGCTCAGGTGGGTGAAGGTGAGGTGCTGGACTCAGCTTGCAACCTCACCTCAAGATGTCGCCAGATCTTACACACTGCACCTTTAACTGAATCGTGACCCTGGTGTGCACTGTCTCAGCTCGGGCCAAACCCGTCACTGCTGGTTGATGTGACGCGGCAGTGGATTCGTCGGCAGAAGCCATCGCAGATCGCAAAGTGACGTGTTGACCCAACCTGGAACGATCCGATTGGGCGAGCGATCGAATGAACACTCACATGTCGGCGATCTTCACGTTGATGTGGTTCTGATCAATGTGATCCTTCTTCAGCAGAACCATGAACTTCAGCTCTTCTGTGCAGTCCTGGGCCAGAACTTGGTAGCAGGACAAAGGGAACTGGTTGGTGTATCTTCTGTTGTTGAATGAGGTCAGAGTGTCTCTGTTGAAGTGACACTCAGCTGTGAAAAGGACAAAGACACGTCGTCTTTAGCACACGAGTCAAACAAACAGCGGTGGGTGCATTTGCTATCGAACCCTAAAGTCAACCATCACCTGCACCGGCCTTGGCAACCAAGTAGTGGATCTTGTCGGCAACGTCGTCGAAGGGGGTGAGACCCTTCAGGGCTTCGAGAGGCAGAGCGACGGGCAGGTGCATAGTCAGCTTATAGATGGTTTTCTGCAGATATCGTGGATTAGTGGAAACTGATATGTGACGAGCGGAGAAATGATTTTCATCTGGAGGAATCCTACCAGGGGTGTTTTCCAAATGAAATCGACGGCGCTGTCGGACGTTGCGATCACTGTCATGGAGAGCTGGTTGATGCTCTTCTCATCCTTCACTTGAACCAGGCGAGACAGAACGGAGGCAGGGATGTAGTCGTACACGCTGCGAAACAACATTCCAACGGTTTATACGGCGTCTGTGCTGCAAAGGTCCTTGCGTTAAAGGTGCAGTGCGTAAGATTTATGTCATTTTTGTCACTTCTAAGAACATTACAAGACATTTCCATACGGACATGGTCATGAATTTACTGTCACCTAAACGTGATTATATCTTTTCCATTACCCTTAAACGAACCCCTCAACGTATATTTACATGAGCGGTTCCTCTCTACGGGGGCCGCCATGTTTTCACAGTCGCGCAGAGTGGACGTACTAAACATCTTTTGAGTTTTACTGACCGCTGAGGGCCGTCACGGGTTCTCCTGTATGCTCAAAGGCTGAGGGGGAGGTGATGCAACTGCACCTCTAGACGTTACCAAATCGTACACACTGCACCTTTAGAGGAAGTAAGCGAGTTTTTACGTTTGTGCATAGCGTTTCATGACGGATGGAAGGTTGTTCCACGTCACTCTGAGGCGAGCTGCAGGGCTCGGCCCCATGAGACCGGTCTCGGCTGTGATCATGGTGTCGTACTCCTTGCATTCGGCGCCCCAGCCTACTTTGCCCTGCAGGGAGGAGACAGAGCAAGTGCGGATGAGTCAAGTTTAAAGTCACTGGTTGTATTATACGATTTGCGAATCCAGTGACTTACTGTGACTTTGAATTTGCTCAGCATCACTCCATCAGCACAGAGCTTCCAGTTGCTGTTAGTCGCCAAATCAGCCAGAATGATCTGAACTCTCTGGGTAGGTTTGTCCAAGTAGAGGGCCAGTTCGTATCCCAGCACATTCTTGTTGACTTTGACAGCGCGGGCGATGACGGCGAAGATCGGGGTTGCCTCTTTGCCGAGGTATTTTTCCTGTGAGATCAACGACGCAACGTGAGCACCTCAACAACTAATCCACCGGTGGGATGATCCGATGAAGCCCCACAAAGATTCACCTGCTGGTAAATGGCCTGGAAGCTGGCAGCGCTGCTTCGGCTCGTGGAGAGGGCTGCGGAGGCGGCTTGAGAGATCTGACCCTACAACCCAGTTTCATCGCTGTTAGTGGACATCGTGAAAAGCCGCATCATTGTACCCAATCAAACTGGGTTATTGTACCTTTAAAGGAACAGTGTGTAAGGGTGAGGTGATGCATACAACATGCAACTCCACTTCTAGATGTCACCAAATCTTACACACTGCACCTTGAAAGCACCTGTGAAACATTCGTACCTGTTTCTTGTGGTTCTTCTGGAACTTTTGGCGAGGCATCACTTGCTCCTAAGAAGAAATACTTTAAGAATTGTTGCCCTGGTTCTGTAAACAAGCAGCAGAATTATTTTCTACAAACCCATGACAACATTCACACTGACCAGACGAGCACTGGACCGAGAGGAGCTTGAGCTGGCGCTGAAGAGAGAGGCGAGGCTCGATGCCGAGCTGGACTGTGAGGCCCTCCTCATGGATCTAGAGGAGCTGCTGCTAGATGACCTGGAAAGGGCAGAAGCGCTACTCGAGGAGGAGGAGGAGGAAGAGGAGGAGGAGGAGGAGGAGGAGGAGCTGCCATTCCTTTGTGCAGGAGCCAGGATTTTCTTGAGGTTCATCAACACTGGTCTTCCCCCAACGATTTCCTCTTCGCTCAGATTGATCTGCTTAACGAGCTTCTGTGCAGCTGTTGGTCCAACTTGAATTTCCAGCTCCAACATTTCAATGGCTTCTCCTTCAACTTGGCATAAAATACTGACGTTAGAGACTCACTCTTTGCGTGCGGCTTCTGCAAAAAGTATCAAGTGATATGACTTACTTGGGGTCACGGAAAGGGCAACAGAGTGCTTCCCAGCCAGATTGTACAGGGCAGTGTTTCTGATGAAGGCAGCGTTTTGAGAAGCGACATTGATGCAGCCTCTCAGTCCGATGTTCACAGCGTTGGCGCAGTACTTCTTCTTAAGCTGAGATGCTTTGGGGTTCACGATGGACTTGGCGGCGGCAACATCCTCAAGAATGATCTCGGAGGATTTTGACTGAAGGAAAAAAAAAACTGTGATCACATTGTAAATGTAGATAGTACCTTGGTTGAATAAAGTTTAGAGCAGTGATTCTCAACTGGTGGGTCGCGATCCAAAAGTGGGTCGCAGACCTGTTTTCATTGGGTCATGGGCCTTTGACTGAGAAAGAAAAGTTGACTATGAATATTCTCTGCTTTTATTCTGAAGGGGATCTTTTATGCATTGGAATGCCGTCTATTCACGTGCCTTAACAGTAGGTGGCAGTTTTAGACGAGGAGATGCTTTAAATCATGGATTCTCAACCGGGACCATGTTCAGATGCTCACGGGTCTTTGGCTGAGAAAGAAAAGTTAAGTATCAATATAATATAAGTAGAGCTCACCAAACTGGCAGCAGCAGAGGAAGTAGCTCTCGAGATGGGCAGCACCACGTTGGCAGGGATGATGGGAGTGATTCTTGCAGCAGCAAGATCCTGGATATTTCTCGCCACAGCAAAAGTCTCAACCCTGTGGAGATGATGATAAATATCATATCAGTTGGGTTCAAAGAAAATATGACGGAAGCTTTATGTTTTAAGGGAAGACGATAACTCAAAATCATCGGACTTACTTCACAGCTGCAACCTCTTTAGGCACAGAGACGGGCAAAACCTGTATCTTGAAGTGACCTTCGTTGATGTCAATCCTTGCAACAATCTTGATGGGCAAAATGGTGTTCAGCCTGGCTCTTGACATCATAGCAGCCTGGAGTACGGCGGTGTTCACCCCCATCACGGCAAATGTGTTCATGGCAACACTGGACAAGGAAGACACTTGTGTGTTTAGCTTTAGAATGTGATTTGTTTCCTGCTATGTCTCAGGTGTCACATCTACCTTGGTCTGATCTCAGTCTCAAGCTGAATGTCTGTCTTCAGGAGATGAGCCAGATGGAAGTTTTCAGGCAGAGATGGTGTTGTGGTCGCCTTAACTAAGAAAACAAAGATATCCATTAGAATACCTGAATGGAAACCATCCAGTTCAAAGCTTTTCGTGCTTCCACTCACGCTGAACGGCTGCACCAGCCACGGCGGCAGTGTACAGGCTGAGCTCCATGGGGAGACCGGCAGCAGTGGGCATGATGCGTCGCACCTCAGTCGCCAACATTGGCTTAGCATAGTGCAAGGAGACGCCGGACAGCAGAGCTTGGACAGCATCTATACCCAACTGCTGGACAGATGGTACATTGGCCATCTGGAGGAAAATAATCATAAGCATCACTGCTAATAAAACGATGACAAAGCAAAGTCCACTGACGATGAAGCTGAGACATTGTGATTTGAATCGTACCGAAATGATCTGATCAACCAAAGCTTTGTCAACGTTGGCAAAGGCAATCTCCTGACCGAAGAACTTGACATAGATGGAGGCCAGAGGACTGCGGTTGGGCATGGCCCTCCAGTTAGAAAGCTGTGGAGAGAGGAAACATGCAATCGTTGTATCGCATCCGGTGACAATTCATTACATTCATGACTCAATGATTGGGTTTGACTGCATACAGCCTGGACGATGCGCTTCATCTTCGTGATCCTGTCAGCACTGTTGATAATGGCTGGGTTTTTCAGGAGAGCCTCCTGGATTCCCTCAGTTCTCACTCCAACCTATGAAATAATAACATGTTCAAACCTATCTTTCTAATTCGTATAGTTTCATCATGTCCAAACTGTGGTTTTCATTTCAATTTACCTCCAAAACGTCAGAAGCAGCTCCGGCAAGGAAAGCACTGGTCTTAGCCACAATGGATCTGGGCAGAATAGTGGCAGCATCGTTGATGTAGAAGGCACTGGCGGCAGCACCGATCATCAGTGGGCCTAAACAAGAATGTGGGTCAGTCTATCGCTGAAAATGTGTTTTGCAGAATCTTCTATGCAGGTTGAATGATATCAAAAGGCTTTTCAACAAACTAAGAAAAACTAGAAAAGCAAAAGGTCTTACTGTTATAGATGTCTGCATAGACGGCTTTGCTGAAACGCATGCTCAGTCTGCCCAGAACTGGATTCAAGATTTTGATAGCAACGTTGCAAGCTTTAGAACTGCACACAGAACACAAACGTAAATGAGGATGAGTTTCTGCAGACGGACGTGGTGACGAATACATTTTGGAACGAGCTCTTACACTGATTCGTGGGTTGCGCTGTTGCTCTTGGTCAAGGACTTCATGTAGGAGTAAGTGAAGCTTGCCACCTGCAGGTTCTCGTCTGCCTTCACATAGCTGGCCAGGGTTGTCACCAAACCCACTGGAGGTCTTGTCTCAAACAGCACGATGCAGGCCAGCATACGGAGCTCTGGGTGGAGAGCTTTGTCCATGTAGAGCTGAAGAGCCAATTCCTGGACCTAATTTGCAAGAGAAGTCAGTTTGTCTTTCTTCCAGAAATCATGTTTTAAGTGCACGATTGCAACACTGCTTGATTTTGAGCTCACCATTCTGGGCTCCTGCTTGGCAATGTTCCTCAGGGCCATGATGGCGTCGGCATGGACGTTCATGGGAAGAGATGCACCCGCGGTGCCATGGATGGGCAGAATCTTGGTGATGGGCTTCAGGCTGTTCGGATGGCCGGCATTGCCCAAAACCTTCAGGAGCAGGATGATGTTCTGGTTGTCGCCCTTGGCGACAGCCTCTGCAAGGAGCTCCTGGATGGGCTTTTGGGGCAAATGAGGAATTAGAGACCTCTCTTCTCAAACAGAACTAAATGAATGTGTGATAGGAAGAAGACATGGCATGTGTCACCTTGATGAGTCCAGCAGAGCAGACAGTCTGCTCAGAGCAGAACTTGGAAATCATGGTACCATAGCCGAGAAAGACGATCTCCCGCAGAAGTGGCTGCTCGAGAATCTTGTCGTTGACTGCCAGGGCCTGCAAGTAAACAACAGTCAGTAGGGTTTCTTACCCCCGAAAGTGGCTTGATGCATTGAAAGTTCACCCACCTGAATTGCCTCGATGGCCTCGGAGCTTGCGGTCACCATGTGAACCGATGCAATTAAAGCCTGGGCGGCTTCTGCAATGGTCAGCTGATCAGCCAGGAATTTCTCCTTGATGAATTTCAGAGCAGCGGGTGTTCCAATAACAGGGATTGCGTCCAAGATCCACTGTCTAAAAAAACAAAATCAAATGACTCGGATACTCAGTGTACGAGAGTTTTCATACGTGATTTCAGATATGATCAGATAATAAACCTGTAAGCTGGACGCTGTCTGAACTGACTCCAGAACAGTTCCAGGTCTTCGTAGCGGGCTGCACGGAGGACCTGAATCAGCTCCAAGAACTTCAGAGGGGCGTCCTCATGGACTCTCTCCATGTTGTGGCTCACCAGATTGTTCAAGATCTCCACAATCTAAGGAGAAGTGAATGTGTTCGGTCAGTGACGATGATGGAGTGACACAACATTTTCATTCAGCTATTTCAAACTGGCCAGTACCTGGGTCTGAATGTTGTCGATCTTGATGAGCTGGAGGGGAGTCTGGAGGAGCTCAGTGGAGAACTCGTACTTGAGAGATCCACGCTGAAGATACTGAGCTTGCACAGGCACAATAGGTCTGTTCTGAATCTCAAAGAAGACCAAGGATTGCCTTGAAAGTAACGTGAAAAAGATTAATCTGCAGTTCTGTCAAATCCAAACATCATCATTGTAACATTATGTTAAATATCACAATCAAATATCCCAACTGTCGCCCGGTGGCTGGCTGCAGTACTGGTTATAGTTCAACCGCTCTGATACATTTCATATTCCGAGTATGAATGAATTCACAGTCCTGACGAACATACTTAGTCTCCATCTGTGCAGCTCCATTCATTTCATTGAAAGGTGAGAACTGGATCAGCTCAGTGACGGAGGCCTCCATGATCATGATGCCATTAGCAGCTGCCTTCAAGATGTAGTTGTACGCAGCAGCTCCTTTCAGGTTCTTCAAAACATGTTGACATCATCAACGTCAATCTCATCTTCTCTCGCTGATGTTTTTACTTCTCATGAAATCACACGGCGCCTACCTGCTGAGATACGGCAGATTTCTGGATGTACGCCAGCCCGATGTCCTTCACAACCTTCTCCTGACAGTTGTTCAGGTCCCTGCTCTTTGTTAAGAGAATGCGTTCAGCCTTTTCATCTTCAGTAATGGCGTAGAGGGTCTTGCACACACCCTGAGCTCCAGCCTAATTGAAAGAGCATAGATTAATAACAGGTTCAACTCCCCGGAATGGACTTAGAAGCTTGGGGCGTTCAACCAACCTCTTGTAACTCGTAGACATTCTGTGTTTTCTTGATGTTGAGTTGAAGGACGTTCAGGATTCCTCTGAAGATGTTCAGCACCAGTGTGGAGACCCCCTCAGGGGCCATGAGTTTTCCAACAACGCCATTGGTGTACTCAAACTTGATGGGGGTCAAGAGCTGAGAGGCCAGTGCTGATGTGAGCTTGGCTGCTGGGACGAAAGGATCTTTGGGCCAGACGCCGCTGTACTCGAAGAGCTCAGGCTCTGCCAGCTGCAGTGCACGAGGAGATGTCGTTACAGGGATCTTTCCATGATTCAATATAAGAAATTAAATGAGTCTGATTTTTTCCATATTTACCTTCATCATGAATATGTTTTGCTCAGCAGCGCTGATGAGAACTTTGCTGCTAACTTTGAGTCCGGCTCTTGCCAGATTCTGCTCTGGCAGACCTCCGAGGAGCAACGCCTCATATTTGTACACGTAAGTCTTACCAGCAGCGAACTCAGGAGCTGTAAACACCACGGAACTTAGCGCGGGTGTTAAAGCTAACATCCATAGTCATGAATATAGTCATGTAAATTCAAATTTGAGAGTTAAAGGTGCAGTGTGTAAGATTTGGTGACATCTAGAGGTGAAGGTTCATGTTGTATCCATCACCTGACCTTCTGCGCATGCAGGAGAATCCATGGTAGACTTCAGTTGTCATTAAAACTGTTGTTAAAAATTCCACTTTGGGTTACAGTAAAAACATGGCGGCCCCCATGGAGAGGATCAGCTCCCCATGTTAATATACATTAATGGGCTCAATTGAGGTTAATGGTAATATAGATTCATTAAAATGTCAGTACATGTAATTGTTTTGTAATGTCTTCAGAAGTGAAAAAAATGGCTAAAATCTTACACAGTGCTCCTCTCAAAGTTATTAACTATTCACTTTATACGTATGTATTGCTTGGTAAAAAGGCAGAAACAATATAATGATTGAACTTACCAAAGTTTTGAGGGTGACCCGCTAGAAATACAATGGAGAAGTGAATTAAATTAGGCAAAAACAATTTGAATTACTTAAATTATGAAATATTCTACTTAAATTCAAACTTGTCTAATTTAGCTGCAAATCAAGCTACACTGATTGGAGGTCTTTAGCAGTTGTATTGCAGATTTAAATAATAAAAGTCATTCATTTTAGCTTTGTAATAAATAGATTGCACTTGTTTTTATTTGCCAAAAGTCTAAATATACCACTTAAAACATTTACTGCAGTCCAGTACACAATCCTGTGTATTATCATATACCAACTTCTAAAGTTAGAATTTCTCTTTGAAAATCACTGGAATCCATTAAATATTGCTATATACAATACGAAGTTCTGAGAAAGTACGAACTTATATTCACAGAATAATGCTGTTTTTCCAGGGTCATTCAGTATCAAACCAACAGATGTCAGGATCTTATTTTACTTTTTCAAACTTTAACTACTGTTACTAGATGTATTAGAACATTTGAATATAGCAGTGAAAATAAAGCAGTGAACCTGGAAAGTCAGAGGACGACAGTGTTAACTATGTCACAGCATTCATCTTTGAACATTAATGCATTTAACTGATTTTAAAACTAAAATAAAAAAATAAAAAAAGAATGATAATTATTAATAATAATAAAACTGCACTCAAAGTGGAATGTGTTTATTAAAAGGGATCTTACTCACCCACAAGGGCCAGAGTCAGGGCAAGTACAACCACTCTCATGATGATGGCTGACCATCGAAGTGATGGGCTGCTCTTTTATATAGAGACATTTGTGCTGAGTCAGCCCAAACACAGAATACTGGGCGGTTTGTAATGAACCCTCACACTTTCACGGGCGAGATCACGCTGCAGGGGAATAGTGGCAGGGTGACACTGGATGTGTATCAGTGGATGAGAAGTTAGTGTCACCTGACCTTGGTCTGCTCCAACATGTCAAGTCAAAGTAAAGTTTAAAAATGTTTACTGTGCCTTAGAATATTACGACTTTTAACACGGTCGCTTCATGTGCTGTATTTCAATTCAATGCAAGTTAATTTGTATTTATTTTGCACCAAATCACAATACATGTTATTTTTTTAGGTGCTTCACAAAAGGTGGGGGGGGGGACAGAGCGAGGGGGAGTGACATGGACTAAAATGATCAAACTGGAGGCGTGACATGACAATAATCCAGTCTAGAAGTTACAAATGCATGAGAGAGTCTTGTGCTGATATGATATTTATAATTTCCCTGA